>CALSBV010010214.1:3568799-3584863 GCA_943590825.1 Bovichtus diacanthus
AGAGACAAAGAGACAGAGAGACAGAGAGACAGAGAGACAGAGAGACAGACACCAGGCTGGAAAGCAAGCTGATTTGGGGCTCTTCAGCATCCCTCCCCCTCCCCGATTTCGTTTCATATTACCTTTTCTTTTTCCTTTTTTAAATGAAAGGCAAGACAGGGACAGGATTAATGGACCCAAAAGAAAGAACACAAAATATCTGGGATTAGCAGCATTCACCACACAGTGAAATGAGGATAATGTTGAAGATGATTCCGGGTGAACATGGGCAGATCGTTAATTGATTTGAAGGCACTCCAATCACCTTCGTCACTGCAATGCTGTGAGCCATACGTCAATGCAAAACAGAAAACGTCACTCAACTGCCATGATTAGCACATACAAATGGTTTAACCTCCCAATCTGGAGATATCAATTCCAACATATTTTAGGGAATAGAAAACAACTAGGATTTTTCTCCCCACAATAGCGGTAATGTACACACTTATATATATATATACACATTTAAACCACCAACAAACGTTTATAAACATTTAGGCTTGGCTGTGAGTCTACCGTCAGCAGTATCCAGCATGCTGGAGCGGCTCTGTCCACGGCTCATGCCCCTGACAGCTGGAGGCAGGTCCACCCTGGACCCTCTCTCCTGGGGAGTGGAGGATGTCACATCTGGGGGGACGCTGTTTTCTGGAGGAGAAGAAGGAGGAGGTCGTAAATGGGAACAACAGCCAACAGACACTGCTCTGTATCTGTTAACATTGGAGGTATTAATCAGTGAAGCTTACCTATGCGTGTGTGGGCCAGTACATCGGCCAACAAGGAAACAGCAGGTTGGAGTTGAGGCTGGGGTTGTGGCTGGGCCTTGGGCTCTCCATGGGAGAGGGTGGAGGAAGCAGACGAGGAAGTTGAGGAGCTTTGGACGGAGCGGTTGATCCAGTAATCAGGGCTCTGCAGGCTCTGAGCTAGCACTGCACTGAGAGCTGCCTTTCTGCGCAGTGAGCCCTCATCCTCTGATGCAGAAGATGTGTCTGATGAAAAGAGAAAATCCTGAATATTTAGATGTTTTTTTTTTATATATATGATTTAGACTATTTACACTACCAGCTCCCTGGTGAGTTTGAGAAATCTAGTTTACCTGGAGGTGTGCAGGTATCTATGGGAGACTGCACAAAGGCTGAGCGTCTTTTGGTCGGCATGGGCAGTGCCATCTTTTCTTCTTTGTGTTTGGCCAGTGCTGCCTGCACAGCCTCCGTGTGGATGTCTATATAAACGACAAGAATAAACAGAGAGAGACAAAAAAAAAGTGAAAGTAGAGAGAAAGAAAGATTTTAAAAATACAGTATATTAAAAAGAGTAAGCTGATGATTTGTTAATGCTGGATGGTGTTTATTTAATGTGTTTAATGATTTGCTAAAGTGTGTTTTTTTTTTTTATGTACGCTGTGTGTACGCTGTGTACCTGATCTGTAGCGGTCGTCCCTGGCCCCTCCACTGCGGTGTGCGCGGTGGTGTCTGGAGGCTGAAGATGTGGAGGGGCCCGGGGCCTCGGGACTCGGGCTGGGGTCGGCACTGTGGCCCGGGGAAAGCTGTACATCTGGCAGAGACAGATCCACATCTACAGAACAGAAGCAGGTATGTGCAAAGTCAATAAAAGCGCATGTAGGGCAACATTAATAAACAATAAGCCAACATGAGATTTCAGAAAGTTGAACACTCTCGCTTTACATAACGCCATTACGGGCTACATGTAGGCATAAATATTATATTAAACTCCGAGAAGCTCTCTAAATTTAGCCTCACTATAGAGCCTCTGAGCTTGAAGTGAAATAAGGACATGTACTTGACTGATGTAACTTATACTGTTAACGCAGTACATGAAACTAGGCTAGATTCAAGCAAATATATTTTTAGTCAACTCCTCCCAGAGGGCCTGGGGAACAGAGTCCCCGAGTAGATGATGGTTCAGAGGGATAAGGAGGTCTTATGGGACGTGTGCAGGAGCAGGAGGTGACCTTTGGAGCTTCAAAGCTTCCCAATACCTGCTTTGACATCCAGGGCAAGCTGCCCATAACAAAGCAGAGCCCACTAATAACCATGGGAATGTAATTCAAGTACTAAATATGGGAATGATCCGTACGAGTTAAATTCCTGTAGTCCTTTTTAATTCCCTGCGTGCGTGATCACGTCACATGTATCATGTGGTAGCTCAAGCCAAAACAGGCCAAGGTTAAACTAGCAGAAAAGGAAGTATTCCTTTCTTCTTTTTTTTTTTTTTTAAATGAGCTCACAGTGACACATGAAGAAGGGGTTTTTCATGCCAATGCTAATGTGGTGCAATTCTTCCTGAGGAAACACCACACCCTCATGTGAGTCAGCTGACTGAGGAAAACTGAACAGATCATCTTACCAATGAGGACAGAGGTGAATGTCGTACAGTGAAACTCTGCTACTTCCCTGCTTCTGTGACCGCTTGTAACCAGACATTGGTTTTAGCAAATTGTGTTCACAGGTTCAACTCTGAGGCACACAGTGGTTTTGTTATTCTGTGGATATTCTACAGCAGTGCAGAGATGAGAGAAGTTGTTAGATGTTACTCTATGCTTTGTTATCATATGTGCATTTCCCATTTTGGCCACTAGAGTGCCACAGAAAGCCAGAAATTGTCTTTGACAACATGGACAAAGAGAATTACAGTCACACTGGATATTCAGGGAAGCTACTTCTTCATTGAGCTAAAAATGTTTCTTTTTTTTTCTTTGTAATACTCTCTACAGATGGGGAAGAACCATTTGCTGAGATGCAAGATCCAGCATGCTTTAGTTATGACTTGAGCAGCACCAAAAACGCTGACAGAGGAGGTGAAAATAGAAATGAGGAAAAGCAAAGAGCAGAAGAAGAGTTTGTCTTACTTGGCAAATGGGGGATGAAGGAGGCCAGCAGCTTGGCTTTCTTCTTCTCATAGCCCTTCTGCGTGATGTCACCTAGGAGAGAGGATAGCGACACCACACCGTTATGTTAGTCATAATTACTACACAAACACAGACACACACACATAAACCAGATAAAGTACACACAACACTCGACTGACACACAAACACACACAAAACTTTCTCCTTTAACTAATACATTTGCAGGGGTTGAGTCACAATAATAATCCTCTTCAAACGAAATCTACTGCACTCCACATGCTGACAGCTCAGTCCATTTACAAGTAGGCAAGGAGATAACACCATTGTTTGGCCTTACATTAGCCCCAGTGAATAAACATGATGAGTGCACAAAAACCTCCTCCAGACTACGAAACCCAAATATGATTGAGGCAAATAGCGGATAACTGTGCGTGGCAGAGAACAATGGCAAAACTGAAGGCTACCGGGAACAGTTGGGATAGTAAGCAGAGCAAAAAGGAAGCCGTGAGCCGGCTTCACATGGGACTCAACGATTTATCTCCTCCACCTCCCCCCTCTTTTTCCCCGCTGTACACCCAGCCCTTCCTAGTTTGGCCTTGGCCTGGCAGGACTCCCACCGCTACCACAGTTTGTCGGAGAGCAAAAGAGGCAAGACAAAGTCCATTTAACTAGGACCCCAAAACATACAGTCTGCTTTTGCAGCAAACATGCATGCAAGACACACCCTATCGAGTTCACTAACATACACACACACACTCCCCTTGTACACACAATCAATCCCAATACTGCAAACTGTCTCAATTATTCCCCCTCAAACTGTGTCCAGTGATAACACCGCATGCTATGTCAAGTGCAATGTGCCAAAAGACTGCTTAGCCTCAATCCCGGCACCTCCTCCACACTCTGACCGGTGACACACGGAAACCCTCGTCCAGCCAACTGAGGAGGAGAAAATCAAAGATAACAGGGAAGAGAGGGTTGTGGGGGGTGAGGTGATAAACACATGGTGAGAATCACTGGCAGAAGCTAGAGGCAACATAAGCCGGTGCATGTATGAAACAACAATGGAAAGAAAATGGAGAGAGAGAGAGAGAGAGAGAGAGAGAGAGCGAGAGAGCGAGACAGAGACAGAGAGAGACAGAGAGAGAGACAGAGACAGAGACAGAGACAGAGACAGAGACAGAGAGAGAGAGACAGAGACAGAGAGAGAGAAAGTTCAACAGCAGATTGGAGGGTGGTGGACTGGATAAGCCGGCACTGGGTGGGGAGTCCCATGTGTGACTCAGTTTTTGTGTGTCTTTAAGCTTTCTCACACTCCGCTGGTGTGTTGCGTTTGCCTGGAAAAACAACAGAATCAAAAAGAAAGCTCCCTTAAGGATCGAGTATGTAGATTGCTGGTGTTGGGAGTTTTGCAGACTTTTATTTCTGATCCTTTCCCATGCAGGAAAATGTTGAGGTTTCACAACACTGTGGAATCATGGTAAACGGGGGGTGGGGTGTACATAATTTGCAGAGAAAAAAGGAACAGAGACAGTTTTAGAGAGTGAGTTTGGGATTGAGTGCTGAGTGCTTTGTTATTCTCTGTGTAAGAAAGTTTTAAATGGGGTGGCCAGCAGTGACTTCACGCCTGGGTACACACACTGGCCTAAATGTGTGTTACTGTCTCTTTTCCGTTGTTTCTCCTTCTCTTGAGCGTGCTACCAGTGGTGGCTCACTTGATTGCAAGTTTGAGGTATTTGTACTTGACTTGAATATTTTCCTTTTATGCAACTTTATACTTTTGACTTCAATACATTTATTTGACAACTTAAGTTATTAGTTACTTTGCAGATTCAGAACAATACAACATATAAATAAAGTAATACATTCTGATATAGCATAATACTCTAGGTGACGCTACCCAGCAGTATATAAGTGGTTAAAATCAGCCCCACCTTTACCAGCTGCAACATTAAAGTGATGAACACATTAATGCATCAATATTCTGATATAAGCCATTCTGCATGACGAGTATGCCTGTTTTTACTTTTGGTACTTTAAGTATATTTTTATGCTAATACTTATGCACTTTCATCAAGGTAGAATTTTGATTGCTGGACTTTTACTAGTAACAGAGGATTTCTACACTGCGGTATTGCTACTTTTACTTTTATGTAAAATATCTGAGTGCTTCTTCCACCTCTGCACGCTACAGGCTTCGTTAATGTGGAGGAAAACACTCACAGACAGACGTGCAAGCTCAGCAATCAGCAGCAAATTGATTGTAGTGGACTGGAACGTCATTGTTGTTGGAGACTGGGATCTGTCCAGCCTAGTGCTGGTGTCCAAGTGGTGCCCGGAGGGAGGAAGGGAGCGATGGAAAGATGGAGGGAGGGAGGGTCATTAACACAGACAGAGGCGAGTCTGTATTAGTGTGAGGGCATAACAACAGGCGTGGACTGGCACGACCACACTGGCTCTGTGGCTGGCAGTGGGCAGAGACACAGAGGGCTCTGGATTGAAAGAGTGACTGTGACAGCTGCTTCAAAACAGAGGAAAAGCTGTATGTTTTGAGAGCAAGAATGCGGTGTTTTGAGTGCGAGCATGAGCAAAACAGTACAGTGACTGTGAGAGTGTGTGTGTGTAATCTGAGGTCAGGGGACAGGATATGAGCGTTACCCCACCCTGTGTGTGCGCTGCCAAAATCGTCTCCCTGTGTCTTTCTAGAGAAAGAGGAATGTGCTGATTGGAGAACACCATGCTAACAGAGAGGGCCAACTGGCCAGGAGAGCTAGCCCATTGGCCAAAAGCTCCCCTGAGGTGCAGGAAGCGAATGCATTTGTGTGTGTACAATGTGTGTATACACAGCTGGTGCAGGTTAAGGGGAGCTACAGTACACAGAGGAACGAATGCTGACTGAGCTCGGAGCAGAGTTGCATTACAGGCCTTCTCTGTGAGATGTGTGTCAGTGTGTCAAACCAGGATGGTGTGTTTTGTTGTCCAGGCATATGATGGACATGCTCAACATATTAGTGGTAGAGGCAGCTTTAGAAAAGTGTACGTGTAAAAATGTCTCAAACCCTTTTCACACAGGACTACTATTACATTACATTACATTACAGGTCATTTAGCAGACTTACAGTGATATTTATTATATCATTATTCACAAAGTCCTCTTTCTCCGGTGCAAAGGGTTTTCCATGCTGTGTAGAGAGATGAGCCTCAGGCATTTGCGTCCAATATGCTGTCAAAACTTTCATCTAAAATTGCCAATGCAGCGGGGGAGAAAAAAAAACCTTAACAAATACAACCACTAATCCCCAAAATGCCTCTTCACACAGGAATAATATTATCACATGACCTCTGTGTTAGCAAAATATGGTAGGTTATTTGCAGTGGAATTTTTACTTAACAAATTACGAACGTGGCCGATTTGCACGGGATTAAGATCAAAGACTACTTTTGCAATTAATACAAATAACTAGAGGTTCTCAGGTAATTCTAGTCCTGTGTGAATAGGGCTTTAGATGTATAAATTCAGTGACAAGACATCTACTTTCAAGCAATCGTCATAATCCTTCCTCCTGTCATCCAGGCGTTTAAAAGTTTGTTTTTGTGTCAACAGGCCGACACTGTTGCCGTTTCAGAGGTCATTCAGTTCAAGATGACAGTGACCCTCTGACTCTTCCTTAAAAACGCTGCTGTTGACCTCTGATCTCAGGTTGAGTCAGATGGAGGGCTGATCCTCTCACAGCTGACAGCAGAGGGTCAGAGAGGGGATAAACACGCACATAAACAGCATTCCCAGTTAAACCAATAATTATAGCGAGCTACGCTCTGACATAAAGGGATTTTACAGTAGAAGTCATGCATCCCGGCATTAGTGACCACTTCAGCTTTAATCTGCGCTGGCATTCTCCGGCACATTAGAGCCTTTTGTGTTTGTGCAGCTGATCTGTGTGCACACCGTGACGGTTGAAGCCATAAAACATATCTTTTCAGGTTTCTATAAATAAATGGAAAATTACAGCTGTACACGTGTTGTGATTTAAGTTTATAGGTGACATGATGGCTGTTCCAAAAAAAAGTCTAAACTTTGCAAACTTTCTGAGAAGGAATAAGTAAACTGGTGCCTTAAATTAGTGGTGTCCAGAGTAATGAATTCAAGAAAAACATGAGCTGTCCAGATGCCATAATACTTAAAAGGTACTTAATGTGTCGATAGTGGTTTCCATGGGTTTTTCCATGCAGCTGATATGTTGAATCATCTGACTGAATCCCTTAAAATGTTGTTTCTTGAGTTACTATTACCAATGGTCTGAATATTTGGCTTCCTCAAACAAACCAGAGGAGTAACACTAAGGCCACATCAGTGGTTAATAAATGATGAGTAATGAACAGCACACATCCAGAGAGTGCTGGGAAGGAAATGCTGAGGTTATGGTTAAAAGCCATACATATTTATATTTGTAGAATTTTATAAAATATTCCCGCCACACACACGATACACAATGAAACTCAAATGAACTGAGACAAATCCTCACCAGAAACACGTAAAATTGTATGCAGGACTCCAGGTCATTCAGCAATGGGTAAAATGAATATTGGAATTAGAAGAGGACTCTAAAGGATGTTTCCGGTTTGTCTTAAAAATCTGAACAAGCAGTTTAATTCCAGCTGCCACTATCAGCAAACAGCACTTTGGTAAGAAGTCTCAGACGTCTACAACAACAAAACCAGTGTGCGCCGCAGGAATTCTTTGAATCAGAATAACACCTGCTGCCAACTTTTATACTGTGACGTTCCTTTTACTTATTACTTGGCTCGTGACAATCTGTTCTCAATTTAAAAAAATGCTCTGCTCTGCCTGAGAGTTGTAGTGCAGCACTTTTAATGCAAACGTTTTCCATCTGTTTTGTGGTCAGATCACTTTTCTCTAATGAAAAACCCACTGGCAATTTGACAAGGCAAGAGTGAAAGTGCCTTCAGTTGTTTTTAAAGTACAGAGAAAACCCCCTGGGGTTAAAGATGAATATGGCAGTACATAAAAATGTTTCTGCCAGCAAACCATGAGATGATGAAAACCCTCCCAACAGTGTATCAAAACGATACAAATGAGTAGCCAGCACAGTTTCCGAGGGTCTCAGTAAGAGTCAGAGGTCACTGCTGTGCTAATGTTTCCTCTCTTAAGACTCGTTTATACTCGCGCGACGCTGCTGTGGGGCTGCCGTCCACAGGTGGCGCGTGAGCTACGAGCATCGAAAAGGCATTTGGGGCAACGCGTTGTAAACAATTTGATTCGATTGGCAACATATTTACTCAATTTAATTTCTTTGGTTTTTAGTAGGTTATTTGTGGCAGTCATGTCTGAAAAAAAAGAGCAGCGTGCCCCTAGTTACAAAACCTCAGAGGTGCATGATCAAGCGCCTACTTGACTTGCGGAGCAGTCACACTTTACACACAATATGATATAACGCCACTTTTCTCTCACACGACCTCACGGCAGGAACTCTACGGCGAGCATTGACCAGGCTTTAGACCGAATGGCGAGCTAATGGTTGATGCCAGCAGACAGGAGAGTCTGGGCTGTAGTTTACACCCAGCCACCAACCTGCCCCAACACACAGGAACAATCAGATTAAAGTCAGTGCAGAGGTACAACACTTGTGTTGCCTGTCCGTGTGGTGGTGCGGGGGAGTCATGTTTTAGAAATCAGATGATTCATTTCCCAAAAACCCCCCGACAAGACTAAGATCACGTATGAACGTATGAAAGTCACTTCTCTGTCGAGGATGTGGCAACAACACTGACGTCTCCTCTCATTATACACGGTTTGTGTCGTTTTCTGTTGATGTTGCAAACACATTAATACTTTTAGTACAGACAACTGCGACCCCCTCACATTCACGCACACACGTATTTATCCCCTTCACTGGTAGAGCCCTGTAATTACTGTGGGCAGATTAGCCTGGTGACATCCAGCTCTGGGAGGAAGCAACATGACTGTTTCTGTCAACCACGATTTCCTCTTGCCTCACAGTATCGGTTCCTCTCCCTGCATGCACACACAGGTTACTGACAAACACATGACTGTACACAGACCCACGAGGCAATGAGGAAAACTACCTAGATTATACAAAATGTGCTCAATAAAACTCACTTCACACTGTGAGAAACATCCAGCGTTAACATTTTTGGCTTTACCCTAATCTGTAATCTGAGATTACATCCAACCTAACAGATTACATCGGTCCGTCTGGACATTTGTGTGGACTTGGTTAAAGGATAGATGACAAAAATGTCTGCCTCCGAGCCCGTAGCGTAGGACTATCTTCTAACCCTGTGAGATCATGGACGGGCTCCTAGCCAGCGATACTGGTACGATCTGCACAAAGATGTCTTTGTTTATCAGTGATAAATGAGATGCCAACATGCAACACTGTTACAACTCAATCTCACGAGACATAGATACCAACAAAAGAAAGCTGGTCTCCCGTAGGGTCTTGGTGAGCAGATGACAGCGAGGACGGAGCGACACACAGAGCACAACCACAAACAGAAGTACTTACACAAACAGCCACAGTATGCACATTTACATGTAAATACACACATAAACACAGGGGCTGAGAGGAACTAACGTCACCCACAGGATCTTATTTATAGAGCAGAAACACAAAAACAACGGGCGGACTGTGCCGAGAACATGGGTAAATAGCACTCGGCAGGAAATGCAAATGAAAGAGCCCGACACTGAGGCCATTTAATGGCACCTGGTCGTTAGTTAAAGAAGACGTAAGAAGCTTATTTCCGTAGTTCTTGCTCTAAAATTGAAGCAGTTAAACAAGAAAAGATTCCCATACTCTTGATTTTCATTCCCATATACGATTTATTTATTTATTTTTCATTTTAATACTCGAGCTAAAAACGGTTAGGCTATTAATCGATTAGTCAAGTGACAAAAAAATGAATGGAAACTAATTTGATCACTGGTTAATCATTACATTTTTCAAGAAAATTCCAAACATTTCTTTGCTCCATCTTATACATTGTGAGGATTTGCCGCTTATTTCATGTGACAGTAAATTGAATGTCTTTATGTTTTGGAGTCTCAGTCAAGCAAGCAACTTTAAGAAATTACGATGGGCATTTTTCACTTTTTATAGACCAAGCAATTATTGATTAATATATCGATTATTTTTGTGTATACGGGTGGTGGTAGTCTAGTGCTCTAGTGGCCAGGCTGTCAAATAGAGCACAGGAAGGTCGTGAGTTCAATACCAGGCTGCCACCATTGAGCCCCTGAGCAAGGCACTTAACCCTGAGCTGCTCGTTGTAGTTAGTTCAATGTAAGTCGCTCTGGATAAGAGCGTCTGCTAAATGACCTGTAATTATTTGAGATTATAATAACCAGAAAATTCATTGATGAATGAAAATAATCATTAGCTGGAGCCCTACACTGTGAACACACTGTTTTGATCAGGTTGTCTCCATTGAGATAGTCATCCTCGTGGTATTATAAGAAATACAGTCCTTTTTTTCCAACCTGCACTTGTGAAACATTTATGGATGTAATGTTCCTTAAGGAATCTTTTCTTTGTATAATAAATTAAACATAATGGGTTAAAGTATGATGACAATTACCAGGAAACTGAATAAGCGTCCACACCCATAGGACTGTGTAAAATTGTGCAGGTACTTTTTTTTTTCAGTGCATCTACTGCCGAATCACAGTAATTCAATATAAGCAGCGATCCTTACTCAGGGGGTAGTTTGTTCATGTCTGGGAAGAGATTGAAACATTTTTACAAAGGCCTCTTAACTCCAGAACCAATGTTTTCCACTCCAAAAGCAGGCCTGCCATTCCTATGGGACCCAACTAGCCCATGTGGGGGTTTTCAGGCAGACAGAGAGGATGATGTGATCTCCGGATGGACTAAGAAATCTGCCGGCCAGCTGAGAAAAAGACCGGGGGAGTGTAATTTCTCGAGACAGAATCTCCATTGGAGACAGAGATTCTGTTTGTATTTGGTTGTTAAAGGCTGGAGCCAGCAGGTCTTGACAGTTAACTGAACTGTAAATCATGACTGAGAAGAGCTGGGCATTTATCATTGTACATTTTGTTGTGTAACTTCTTCAATCAGACCCTTTAGCAGGTCAATAAATACAAACTTACGCAATGGGGACATCACTGTTCAAGCTCCATTTCAAAGTTTAGCCAACGTCTCAAAGTTTCCAGTGACGAATTAAAGGGGAAATATATAAATATATATACAAAAATAAAACATGACATTTTTGATTTTTTGGTTTAATGTTGAGTTTCAGCAATTTAAAAAATCATTAAAGTGCTTAAATTAGCAGATACAGAATATGTGTATGATTCTTATTTTAAAAGCGAGATAAAACCTTTTTTAAGGCACTCTGAATATTAGGGATCAGGAGGTTAACACTACAAAGTGTACGTCATTTTTCCTCAGAATGACTTCAAATACCTGATAAAGAAGATTGCAGTGACGGTCACTTGTGCCGTATGTCATGAACGTGAACAAGACAACTCGTCTTTCTTATCAGATACTGGGACATATGCTGATATCAGAAAGAAGATTGTTTGTTCTTTGCGGTATTTAATGATTAGTAGTATGAAGAGGAGTATAATAATTTGGCATATTGGATTATTTCATTGTAGCCCATTTGTTGCTGTGCAGCCGCTCTTCAACATGTTGTGTTGTGTGTGTGACAGCTATTACTATTCTGAGGCATTTCTTCTTGTGAAAAACTCAACAATTTAAAGAGAAGAATAAGCAGACTGAGATAGGCGTGTTAGCACAGATCAGTAAAAAAAAAAAAAAAAACTCAAGACTTGGTCTTACAGCAATCAAAGATGTGTCACACCTGTGTTGCCAATATACGGAGAATAATGAGTTTAGGGAGTGAGCAGCACAGAGGATGTAATGAAAGGTGCGAGTAACATTAAAAACTGAAAATGAAACCATGTAAGTTGCGTTGGTAGGACTGCAGCAAAGTGGGACTTATAGGAAACTAGAGAGAAAGACAAAAGACAAAGATGCAGCAACTCACAATGACCAGCACACACTCAATGTGGACTGTAACACCACTGTTCCACCGCTCAAGTGTAATACACCCTTTACTATTTATTATTGTGCAATACACCTTTTACTATTTATTATTGTGCAATACACCTTTTACTATTTATTATTGTGCAATACATCATGTGTAATACGCATGTGCAATACATCCTTTTTACTAAGTATTATTGTTATTACTGGCTGCTAGTTGTATTACTCTCACATGTTCACTTACTTTATCATGCTGCTACTTATGTTACTAAGGTTGTGTTCTTATTCTTTTTTTCTGCATTGTCCCCCTGCTGTTGCAGCGCTGTAAACTTCCCCGCTGTGGGATGAATAAAGGATTTCAGATTCTGATTCTGATATACACATCAAAGTCATTGTGTTAGCTGAAGGAAAGCGTTATTGCCTCACAATCAGGGTACGAACACCTTCATCATTGTAAAACACATGCATTTAAACAAACGCACCGACACACACATAAACTTCCTGGCCAATTTTTTAATTCAACTCTCCGTGACTCAAACACCTAATCGTTGGATCAAATCAAGACCTTCCTCTACGGGATAAAAACACTTCAGCTCAATTGTGTTGGCTCTACTAGCATCGAAATGAAGAGTATTCCCCCTACAAACTGAAAGAAACGTCCAGCAATCAGAATGGAAAGTCAGCATCCTGAAGTTGTTTTTGCCAAAGAAATAAAACTAATGTTCCTTCCAAGCTTTGAAAGCATTCATATTCTGTTTGAGTGCAGACCGAGTATTGCCATACTTCCTCCATTACATTGAGCATTTTATTTTGGCGACAGCACTCTTAATCCAGCAGTGAGTGGAGTTTTGAGCTGCACAGTTGACATTGAGAAAGCCAAACTGAAGAAGAGAGTACATTCAAAAACCAAAAAGTCTAGAAAACTATCTTTATTCTCCAAAAGCCACATTACCGATTAATTATTAATTAATAATTAACTAATTCCCAGTATTTTATTTTATTATATGCTGTAGAATCTTGGCAGTGATAATGTTTTATAGATAAACTCAGAGCACATAACTTCATCAAAGAGAGACGGGTAAACAACTGTAGGTGGTTCATTGCAGAGTCATACAGCCACAAGCGAGTTGTGAGTCAGTAACAGTAAAAGGTTAATGTAGTTTGTTCTCCAGCTGCCTTTAAGCACACTATGACTGCACTGAGCTGTTAGCTACCAGGCGTGGTGGTTGAGGTGATAGGCCAAATCCCAGATTGATTTCTGGTCAGATTAGCCAGATACCCTGCCATTTACAGGACTGGATTATCTGTCACCTAGCGCTATTGCACAAAAAAATGCTTTAAAATGATATTGAAATGGGGCTATTGCACCAGTTTGATGATTTATTGATAAACCCTTTTCACAGGAGACATTTTGCTTTGTCATAGAGGTTAAACAACAGGTGTAACTAATAAGATTAATTACTCCTGTTCTTCAGTGGCTGCATACAATTTACAATCAGCCAGCTCCAGGGTGTCACTGTTCAACTATCTCACTGGGACACGTAATAAAACTGAGTCATTGTTAAGGTTATAAATAACACCTGTGTTTTCTCTGCATAATGTCTGCGGTGAAAAACATCTGCAAGTTGCCAACACATTTTGATAGAGAGCCAATTCAAACAACAACAAGAAAATTATCTTACATTCTTTAAAATGTTAAGATTAAATCATTTACTGCCACATTAACAGCAGCTGATTGGTGGATGTGTGTGCTCAATAACAACAAAACCTATAATCACATAGTACACACAACGAGGAGTTTCCACAAAAACACAGAGCCACGAATACAACACAGTGGTGACAACTAATACTTAAAAAGGAATACTTTGACATTTTGAGGAATGCGTGCATTCACTTTCTTGCCGACACTTAGATGAGAGCGATAACACTCGCGTCTGTGAAGAATAGGAATAGAGACGGGATGCAGTTTGAAATATTGGTATTGTTTGTGTTGGCTCACCGTTACTCTCGTGGTTTACTGGGACACTTGAATTGAGCAGAGTCATCATTAATGTCTTTAGTAACACCTGTGCTTTTTTGTACAAAGACAAATGTAAATGTCTGCGGTGAAAAATGCCTATTCTGTTGTATAAATTGACCTGTGTGAGTTAGTTTGTCACTTTCTCTTCTCGCTCATTTATTGCAACTATGAGGGCGGTGTAACCAGGTCAGTAGGTTGACTCTGTTTTTTCTTGTTCTTTACAGAGTGCTGAATTAAGTCAAAGTAGAGACTTATTCAGACAAAAGCATGCTGGCCTGATAACTGCATGACACACCAGTGTTGAAGCATTGCTGGGTAACCAGAGTGTACTGAGCAGTGAAAGTGAGCCAGAGGTATCAAGTTTCACTGTGGCGGTGTAGTAGTTAAGACATACACACAGGGACCTGACCTGAGGTTCACTGAGACTTGTACATCAACCGAAGCGTCATCTGTACACCAAACAACATATCGCCAAACATGTGCCATATGAACTGAGCTTGGCCTTATAACATCCATTCCACGGTCCATCTCAAGCTGACAAATGCCCCAATGATGGTCCTTGACTCTGCTTAATTGCTTTTGGGTGAAGGGTTAAAAGAGGACATTAGGGTAGAAGGAGAAATGTTCAAGCAGCCGATTCATTAAATCAATATTATGAGCTTAGGTGTGGCCTTTGAGAAACCCTCACATCCTGAGGTGTTGAGTCTACAGCTGACATTGAAACCGCACACACAGGCCTTATTGCCTACGTTCCACTCTCTGGACAGCTCACGGTCCTGACCTCCCACCACCCACTGCTCACAGTCATTAAACAGCCTGTCATCACGATGGGAATCTATCGCCGCTCTGAAAATGATCGCTCTGAATGCGAGGTGATGTCCAACAAGGTGCATCACTAGACAAATGTGTAAAAGAAAATGCAATTTGGTGAAAAATAGGCTGTATTAATGCCTGTCAAGCTCTAACATATTCAAACTTTTGTGTCAGCGAAAAATATTTCACTTCATGTGGAACTGCAAGGTCACAGGGGAGTGGTTAGCAACAAGCGTGTCACTACAACACAGGCAGGTAGGGGATTAAATGAAAGTGTAGTGAGAGAAGGGAAGGTAACAGACTTGACAGTGCAGCAATGAAAACTGGTTTGATGCTGATACAACTTCAAGAAACGTAATCTTCACTAATGCAGGTACTTTTGAAAATCACACCGCCAAAACTTACTTACAAATAACAGGTATTTTCAGAATGTTTTAATTGCAAAGTTGATGCAATACAGAGTGCAGAACTCCTTCATAAGTGAAAAATAATGCATGCCATGTATCCGCCCTGTTATTAGGATCCACTGCCAAATGTAATGGGTTCTTCCTTGTTGGCCCATAAAACACCCTCCCACCAAGTTTCATGAAAATTGGGTCAGTGGTTTTTTTCATAATCTTGCTGACAAACAAACCAAGATTTACATGAGTGTCAAAATATTAACCTAATGCTTCCATTCAAGGCTATGAACATACAATACGTACAACAATTCCTGTGTGTGATTGACAGTTGAGGGTTAAGAGGTTAAAGGCTCACCCATTTGATGTGTTTTCATGGCTTTTGTTTTACCTCTTTCTCTGGGGAGTTGAATTAAAAGGGGTCCATGACTACAAGTCAAGCTGCAGCACAATGTGTTCTGAGGGGCCAACAGGGGACATACACATCAGCTTTGTGAGGGGGCTTCCTGAGGACTTCTACTCCCTCGTACTTTTCGATAACCCTTTGGCACCGCACAAGAATTAGGAAGAGAACTTTTCAAATGTAAGGCGCGGATCCAAAAGAATAACAAATACAACAAACTAATGAGATACTGACAGAGAAAGCAGTTGACCTTTTGGAAACTTTTATTGTACATATACAGCAGGACCGCTTTGCCCCTGGGCTCTGGTTTCCCCATCAGTCCTTCCTGTGACGCAGGCCTGCGATTTCATATATAGAAACTGACCAGCTGCTGAGAAAATACCCTGTGGTCTACACACCCTCTGTAAAAGGCTGTAATGATCAGCTGAAAAGCCCAAATGAGAGAAAGAGACAATGTGAGGGACAGAGAGAG
>CALSBV010010214.1:3584963-3673127 GCA_943590825.1 Bovichtus diacanthus
AGAGAGAGAGAGACAGAGACAGACAGAGCGAGACAGAGAGAGAGACAGAGAGAGAGACAGAGAGAGACAGAGACAGAGCGAGAGAGAGAGAGTGTGAATAACGTGATTTACAACAGACAGCAGCTCTATGGTCAGAGCTCTGGTCATGAGTTAATACCCAATCATGGTTACAAAAGTCATCTGTTTCTGCAGTCAAATTCTTTTAATTCATTGTTAATATCATTTTATTACTGAAAGGAAAAACTAAGTCTTTATAGCTCCAAATATCAGAAATGTCCCTGTCCCCATGTCTCGGGGGATTGTGTCGAAAAAGGACCTCTCCATTCCAAATCTAATACAAACCGTGTCGACATTTAAAGATATGTTTTTGAACTGCTCAACGGCATTAGAGACATAATAGGGCGGACTTGTCTATTAGGATGCTCGTTTGCTAGTTTGTTCAGTAAGCCAAGGCTCAGTACAAAACATGCTAGTGATAAGAAGGGGATAACTGTGCTTAAGCTCATGTTTTCTGCTTTTTGCTGCCGTCAGTTTGTCAAATATTTTGACTGGTTATATGCAAAGATGTTTTGTTTTTTTTAAATCTCAATGCGACTGATTTTAAAACTACTCCCTCATGATGTGTTGAATGAAGCTTTATTATGTTATCGGAAAAAATCAACTCTGGAAGCCAACCATCAAGTAAACATGAACACAGCGAAAGCAACAATGTAAATTTGGTAGTTTCTAGCGTCACAGCGGCTGCTGCTCAAAACTTGGATGTTTCCCTGAAGCAGCTGGACACAGCAGGTAAGGTTGTAAACACTCCCTGTTTGCACCTGCATCTCCACACAATAACAACGTGACATTGACGACAAATAAAGTTGACTAAATATTCACTGTGATAAAATACGTATGTTGACTTGCACGTCATATTGGCATGAAGTGAAGCCAATAGCTGATTTTTAATGGTAACAAGCTAAAAACATCTAAAAAACCACTGGTATGATTTTTTTTACAATTAGCATACCTATAGCAACTTTCTCCATGAGTCAGACAGCAGGCTGATTGGCCTGACAAGGGCAGTTCTCAACAGGCTGCAGTATTTCACACACAACCCATGGGCGTAACAGTGACCCACATGTAGAGGCCAACCAGCCAGTTGGTTGGTTGGATGGAAGCATTTGCTCCTGGCTGCCGTCGACTAGCCAGAAACATTTGCCTCAGCGAGAAAGAAATACACACAATTACGACTGACTCCTTGGGACTTTGAGAGGGTGGCCTCCACTGCAATAATGGTGGAGCTTTTGTGTCAAAGAGATGCTTGTTTTCTCCTCCTCAGGCATGAAAGCGAATTTGTCTTGCCAGCCAGGTCTATTTATATTCACAAGAGCATTCTTCAGCATTAGCACAGTCACATGGCTCGCCGGGCAGTGGATATAGCCCGCCGATACATTGGAAGGGCTCTGCATTAACTCCCACTGAGTCTTACGACACTGAAAGACACAACAAGACTTGATTTCTGTTTCGCAATCAATGAGTTCATCATTTAGCTTACGAGGTATAAATGAGAGTTTTAATCAGTCAACGTTGTCTGGTGTGTCACAGCCTGGGCCCCCGACTGAATGACTGCAGGCCAAAATAGCACTGATCGATTGTGCAATACAACGTAAGAGCGTTGCTTCACTGTCAGCACAGTTGAGATTACAGGTTGGTCAAGCAGAGCGGTGAATGAAGGAAGGTGGGTGTTGTACAGACTGGGAGAAAGGGTCTGATATTACAAAACCACCGGTCACTCTTCACTTAGGATGAGGCACAGTTTGCATCAAAATCAGTTAACAGCCCGGGGGGACAGGAGGCTAAAACAGGTTCTCTCACTTTGTGGTGGATGGATGTGCCCCGGAGAAAAGGACACACCTAATTGCAGTGACTCGCAGATTTAAAACAAGCAGAAAACAGGCCTGGCTGCATATAGTTGTATTTCAGTGGAGGCTTCAATATCACATCAATGGATGGATGATAATGTTTAATGTAGGGCTGCATCTAGCAATTATTTTCATCATTGATTTATCTATTATTTTCTAGAATAATGGTCTGGTCTATAAAATGTCAGAAAATAGAAAAAATGTCTATTCCAGTTTTAATATTTTATAATAAAAAAAAACGCAGGAAATCTTCAGATTTGAGTGGCTTAAAAAAATTACTTTTTCTGTCAGTCGACTAATCGATAAGTCGTTGCAGCTCTAGTTTAACGTAAGGCGATTGTGAACTTCTATTCATAGACTGTAGGGAAATTCTTCATTAACTTGCCTACTTCCACAGGAAGGTCAGATTACAAGGTCAGCACCATTACAGTGACAGAGCCCTGCTCAAGGCCACCTCAGATGAGACGATGTTCAAATAGGTTCAATGCACTGCAGACACTATCCCACTGTTTCATGGCTTCCATGAGTCATCTCAGGCTTCAACAGTGCAGCAACACTCGAGTCCTCACCCTGGGGGCAAAAACTGTTTAATCATTGACAAAATTATGTTGTCTATATTATTAATTCAAAGCGAATCGTGATAAAAGGTTAAGAGAATGTTTGTTTTTTTTTTAGATGTACTGAAATGCATAACAGGGGAACATTACATGTTATACGGAGTATACAGTAAATCAACTAATATTGTTGATTTCTGCCATGCTGCAAAGCCCTACCTGACTACACATGTGAGCTCGTTCAACAAGTTGAGCATCTTCTACTGTAGAAAGAGATGTGTGGGTCCGCAGGGTTGATGAGTGGGATGACAAAACATCTCCTGCCGCTTATTCAAAGAAGGCACGATGTTTTGTTTTTCCCTGTGCATGCATCAACTTCTACCTGGGGAGCGTAAAGAAGTCACGCTCACCAACAACCACACACACAACCACACACACAAATACACCCACACACACAACCACACACACACCCACAACCACTCTGTGAGGGTGTCATGATTTTTAATGAGAGCATGAGAATAATTCAGCCTACAACAGGTCTGGAGGAGGAAACTGCAGCCATCATTAACTATTGACAGTATAACAGTATTATGACACATGCACACACAGACACACGCACATTTGTATGCGCAAACATACTGTACGACACACAAGCACGCATAAAGAAAGACCTTTGCCAAGAGTACCCAACCATCTGCTCCGACCTAAAGCCTTGGCTCCGCAGCTACGAGGAAGGTGATCTGTGAATATTGGATTCTGATTGTATTGGGCGCTAACAGAAGCATATACTTCCCAAATATCTAAACCGAGAAATAGAACTTGATATGAAAACTCATTAAGACTGCTCAAAGCTCATTTAAATGAAGTGGAAATTATAGTGGAAGGTTTAAACTAGTCTTGCAAGTAGGACTGGGCACTAAATCAATTTCATTGTTTAATCATCCATCTTTATAATCATATTGTTACAAAACGCTCACGAGGAAATATCGTGGTCCAAAGTTGTTGCCACATCTAAATGGATAAAAAACATTTTTGAAAATAATAGCATTGTGTTACATAAAAAACCCACTATAAAACACACAGCAAGTCATTTGTAATTGCGATTTCTAGATTTGCTTTGGCTGGGGACATTTGTTGCATTTCATCGTCCCCTGTCCCCCTGTCCCCCTCCCCTTCTTCCTGTCTATTTAGACTATCCAGCAAAGTAAATCTTTTTTGCATCAAACAGTCTTTAAAATGACAAAATAACAAATTATTGTTAAGATATTGAAGAGAAAATGCTGTGATAATAATAACAATTTGAGTTTTGAACATATTGCCACCAAGAGCTGTTAAGAAAGCATGTTGTGTCAGGCCTGCAAGAGTCAAAAGCTGTGAAATTAGGAAGAGATTTCAGCTTTACAATCAGTGTGAGAGGCACTTATTCCTCTTTTCGTGCCAGCGCGGACGTCCACCTTACAAACAAAGAGTTCTGCGTCACACGAGTTTGAGGAAGTCCATCACACGTCAGTTAGTCTCAAAATAAGCACTTGGTCTGACTTTTAACAAAAACAACAGTTTGCTGCGTATCTCCTTGAGACACAACACGTTGAGAGAACAGATATGTTTCCACAGCCTTCCTCACTCACAGATTGGGAGGAGAGTCTTCGTCAAGGATCCATCAGGCTTTGCCCTACACGCTGTCACTGATGGCTAGGGTCAAGAAGATGGATGGCTGATACAGACTGGGTCCATATCAGTGCGGTCATCCTCTGCTGAGGGCCCTGTATCTTAATACAAAACTAAGCCAAGCCTCTTTCTGCTGCATCTGAATGCTGGCTGGTTAACTCTATGATTGGCCTAGAAAGGAAGTAACTGGCAATAATCTGGACTCTCCGTCTGCACATACTGACCACAGATGCAAACAAAGAAAGAGAGTAAGACGTTATCCCTACATAAACACAGGCACAAGCATGTGCACCGAGACAGTGTTCCTGAGGTAAAAAACTTAGACGGGGAGGAAATGGCTACAATTTCAAACAGGGATGTCTCAAATAGCTGGATCGGGTATCGGTGACAATGGGGCTGATCTATTCAGTTCAATTCTATGTTGATCCACTATATACATAATATACTGGGATTGTAATTCCGGTTTAAATTTCGATCAATTTGTTGCTGCATTAAAAAGGTTTACACTTGAATTGTAATTCCTGTTAATTTTGCGAATTCTTATTTTAGCAAGTTGCTGGTGTACGATTATTATTTTTAATAATACATAATAATGCCTTATATTTATATCCATGTATTTATTTGTTACATATTGTTTTACAAAATTAGGAGAGCAATGTTTAAATCAAGCCTGATGTTGCCTTACACATAAAAGAATATTCCCAGTCACTTCCTAAAATGTTCAAATAAATAAAAGTCACTAGAATAAATAAGCACAGGAGATAGAAATACTATGAAAACCAATGATTAAGACCTAAAAACTAAGGCAGTAAATGACCATAAGTAAAAGCCAGGCTAAAAGGTTCTGTCTTAAGGTTTCCTTCAGAGGTGGAGGCCCTCAGATCCTCAGGCAGACTGTTCCAGGGCCACAGGGGCTAAGTTAAGAATTAAACACAGGTCTCGGATCAGTTCTTGTTATCGGCCGATACTCGAAGCCAAGGTATCAGAACTGAAAAAGTTGGATCGGTGCATCTCTATGAAAAAACTTAAATCATGTCAAAATGGCATCTTGGCCCAGAGCACCAGCTACTAACTCACAGACGAAAAAATTATCTGAGTGGAATTATGCTTGTGTCAGCAATGTGAAACTTCTGTAGGACGAGCCTGACAGATGGTGCTGGACGTCAACCAGGTAGGCTGGTTCATGGAAATAATCAGACATGACCTTTTACCCCTGGCTCAGCTGAGAGGTGGCATGGTGAGAGGGGCAACCACTCCCCTCAGTAGTGCATACTACACGTCATCTTCTCAAGTACGACCAGTCACCAGCCCCTCCCTGCTCTTCCTATGGAGGCAGCTCATTCCAACGTGCACACAAAGGCAGGGTTCAGCTGAATGGCCTAAATGGCAGCAGAGCTCCTGGCCACGGCGGCTCAGACCAGCTGAATGGTCCTCATTGTGTCCCCATGGTCACAGGGGGCTAGCAAAACTGGGTTGATTTTTAAGAGGCCATTTGGCAGGCCTGTTTTCTTATCCGAGCAACACAGGAACAGGCATTTTCAGTTCACTTCAGAGGAATGCTTGTTAAGGACACTAGAAAAATAGCCTGTAAAAGGTGATGACATGCCGCATGTATCCAGTCATAAAGAGGCTAGCTGGCTTACACACACAAACCTAAAATAATGCAAATATTCAAATATTTAGCTATCATGGCAATATGTATTCTTCTTCTCTTTAACACAGCTGCAACCCGAAAAGCATTCACCAGCGATGTTGTCAGACAACCAATATGTGGAAAACATATGAGCAAACCCGGCCACCAGAATAATGTAAATATGATTGTTTCTTGTGCAACTCGAGTTTGACATGTTTCTCACAAGCACCTGAATGCACCAACAAGAGCCCTCATAACTTAACTGCATTACCACATGAAACTGAAATAAAGGTGATGTTTTTCACAGTAATCCATCACCACCACATGTTATACATTTCCTGAAAAAATAATTCATGTAAGAAATCATTAATGTAAAAAAATAATCAGACAGAAATGTCATAAAACATTCCTGTTCATTGATTAATAAACATTGACCACACTATGCCGAGAGATGCTAAAGGGATAGTTACCACAGTATAAATAATGTAGAAACAATAAGCCAAAATCACAACCATCACATCATGTATACGTCACCCTTAAAATGACCTATGATACAACTGTGGTAAATGTTCAGCCTGTAAGTATAAACCCTTTTTAATTATTGGGCTAAAACATCCAAAACCACCAGTATAACTCTTTAACATGACAGGCCAACGCACTAAATTCTGGCTGATCTACACCTGAATAACACATTAACCTTAGAGGTCAGTCTGCTCTTAAAATACCCGCAGATGCTCTAATATATCAGCTTACTTTCGATACAGGCTGATATGAGCTGTAACAACGTCCCACTCCAACATTCTTATAATTAACGGCAATTAGCTTGTAAATGTGTACTTTTTTTATTGCAATAATAAGTAATAGCACTGTCACATGCAAACAAACCATTATGTCAAGGTCTTTTATAGAGGTGTAAATCACACGTTTTATCACGATACAGTATTCTGTTGATTCTTTTAACAATACAATATTGGCCGGTATCACAAAGTCTGCCACAATACGATTTTGATACAGTTCGATTCAGGGGCCTGCGATCGATAGGAGACAATAT
Organism: Bovichtus diacanthus; assembly: GCA_943590825.1. NCBI lineage: Eukaryota > Metazoa > Chordata > Actinopteri > Perciformes > Bovichtidae > Bovichtus > Bovichtus diacanthus. The sequence continues at coordinate 3,591,774 of CALSBV010010214.1, forward strand.
CATATGCCAATTTAACACAATCAGTGTCAGCTACCAAAAGCAAAATATGACTTCACAATTTTATTATTGGGCTCTTCCAGACATTTAAATAGAAAAACTATCTATTTTGGTTGCTTAAAAAAAAGATGCTAAAGATGTTAATGATGATGATATATAATCGATGTTTCACTTTTCATCAATGACATTGGCTTGTTGAATCGATATATTGATCCTGATCAATGGCTCATTACACCCATAGTCTTTTTATAGTACCATGTCCATTTCTGAGGTCTTATTACAAGCATGATTGAAATGGTTGACCTGCATTTGTATCAGGTGTTGTCATATCAAATACTGGTTATCAGTGTCAGAAACCATATCGCACCTCTAAAATAACCAAACGTCAATCAGCATGGACAAGTAGACGGTGAGCGGTCACTGCGCAGGACGACTGGATTTGGTCACCTCAGCTGGAGAATATATCCCAGGTGCCATGAGGCAGGACAAGGGGGATACCGTCACTGGGATGAGACAGTGTGTGTCAATGGGGCTAACAGCTGCTCTGGGGGAGGGGTTGCACTATGCTTTTTGATGAAAGAAGGGTTGAGATATTTTCAAACTACAGTAATATATATATATATATATATATATATATATATCGTCTCATATCAATCGCAGGCCCCTGAATTGAATCGAAATCCTATCAAGGCAGACTTTGCGATATCATCAAATATCGTACCCATGTCCAGAGAATATACACTATCCTAAACTTGTGATTTGCACCCCTACACTGGAGCAGAACAGAGTACACCTGACACAGATCTCACACAAATTCACCACAAGATTGGGGGTAGTGAAACACATGATGAGCAAGGCTCGTAGGTAAACCTATAATTCCAGTAATATCAAGTTTACACAGGTGTAAGGATCTGTACGTACACCTTGTTGATCTGAGGTCGTACACTACGTTTTCTAATGACTAACAGTCACTCATAACAGTCTGTATCTCACCATGACACCACAGCAGGTGATGACTGTAGGCCTTGTCATTACATGTCAACAGTAGTCACAGTGACTCACAGTTTTTTACTGCTTTTTCAGCTGAAACCTCAACACAGATGGCAAGAAGAAGTACAAGGCTAGTAAATGATGTGAAACTGGAAGCCATGTGGCCACAGAAGAATCAAATTCCCACCATATGAACAAGTATAACTAAAGATGACCGGCAAAAGGGTCAAGCCCTGAAAGCCAAACCTTGCCTCTGGCAATCCCAGTCTGACACACACACACACACACACACACACACACACACAGAGCTATGGCTTTGACATTCAATCTCACACGTTCGACGTTTTAGCGTAATATTAGCCACTATAAGGGTTGAGGTAAAGTAGACACGAGGAAAAATGGATGAAGCCTTTCTCTTCTTCCTCCTCTGCTGCTTGTCATGCACTGCTAGCTCGCATGCCCACATCCTGCATTAGCACAAATAAGCTAGCTTCAGTGAGCTCCCATTCAATGTATTATACGCGGAAAGTAGAATGAAAAGGAGGGAAATCACTGGTTAAATCGATGCTGGTTAGCCCAGACAGCTGAGGCACATAGCTAGCTTGAAAATATGCTATAGCATCCCCCCACAAGGCAGGCAGCCCCCTCCCCTGCTTTACCTTCAGACAGCTCCAGATCCAACTCCGCCAGTTGGTCTCTAACCTCTTTCGGCAGGGCGGACATATCCACGCCGCGGTCTGCCATCACCGCCGAGAAACACGAGTGCAGTCTAGTTGAAAAGGAAGGCGAGTGTAAAAAAAATTAAAATAAAACGCCCTCCCTCAAGACACAAAACAAGCATCAGAGTGGGAGAGACAGTCCATCCGTACGGCTGGCCCCTCCGCCATAATGGGGAAAAACTCACCGACGGCAACGAGCCGCGGTCACGTGACTGCCGGTACGTTAATTCACTGCGTCCCAGAAAACAGACCGAAACTGTTGCGCCCCCTGGCGTCTCAGTGGCACACACACACACACACACGTGTTCATGTGTTTTATGCATGGCCCCTGTTTAACAAAGATAATTAATAATTATCACTCTTATTAAACTATAAAAAGGGTACTCTGTAGTTTCACTTTGTATGGGACTGTCAGAAATACTGGACTATGTACACATATAGGTATATATCCAATTAGCAGTTTTTATTTAGACGTGAAGACAATGCTGGGTCTTTGTGGTGGCCAGATGCTCTTTGGATCCTTCAGGTGTAATGTGTTTATGTTCATCCCGTAAATGAAAAATTGCACGTCTCCATCAAAAAATAATCCAAGACACACTGTAGGGTTTGTGCAAAATCAAAATTCCTTTATTTTATGTGGTAATATGAATTTAAAATGACCGACGCGTCATGACTGTCATGGGTGTTCATTGGGGTCACCTGCCTTGGATTATTTTTAAAGACCTGCATTTTATTTGATTTATTTTTAGACCATATTCCACCCATGCAATGAGCCCAAGAGGGAATATACTTTTCTGTTAGTTTAAAACTTTAATTTACTTTAGTAACTTTAAATTACTTTGGACTCCTGCAGGCTAGGGAAAAGAAAAATGGATACATACCTTCCTACCTACATGTATGGGTGAAGGAGATGGCATCGTGTTTTGTATTTGAGAGACTGATTTACATGACCAGAAGAAAATGCAGGAGAATTTGAAAAAGTGTGGAAACATATTGGAGTTTTTTGGATGTCAAAATGCACAGTCAGCTGTGTGTTCCTGAGACTTTCTACATTGTTGTTGTTGTTTTTTGTTCTTTTTCTGTTTTAAATGTTATGTGTGAAATGTTATATTTCTTTCCCTATTAAAACTATGAAAACCATGACTACGTTACATTGTTTCATTTTATTATTATTATTGCCTGTTTGTATTTGTGAAATCGATGCAAAATCTAATTTAAATATTGTTTAAAAAACTTCCAGTGGATCCTGAGCCCTTCAGGGAACTTTATTATTTGGCTAGCTAATGAGATTGTGTGTCAGGATTTTTTTACCCAACACTGTGGCTAGCAAAGGTGGAAAACATATCAGAATATAATCAGAATATCCTATTTAAACCTGGATTAGGATTGGAGCAGAGCGGGCAACTGCCCAGAGGCCCCAAAAATCCCAGGTTCACTTTGTGGTAATTTGATTAATTGCACAAGTGATCTTACACACGTGATCATACAAAGACGTTGACACACATTAAAACTGGGGCACTTATGTCAGCATAGGAGTGAGAAACTTGGTTGGTTTCTGGTGAAAAGATAATTTTTATAATCGAATCATGTGACAATTATTTCCTTGATTAACCATTTGTTCATTTCATCACAAGTCCACAATGATCTAGATGATGTCTTAAAATGCTTATGTGCTTCAAATTTGTTTTGTTAGTTTGTTGAAGCTGGAGCCAGTAAATGTTCGGTTGTATAAATAAAATGATTGTAATTATTATTTGGCACTTCTGTTTTAAAAAGGACCTAAACGATAAATTCGTTATCAAAATAGTTGGCCATGAACTTTCTGTCTATCGACGTCGATTCAGCTCCAGTAGAGTTATGGACACTAACTGATGGACACTTAAAGGCCACATATAAGAAGCACAGTGTTGGAAGAATGGGGGTTTTGCCCCACAGCAGGTTAATCCGACCCTGGTCCTACTTGAGATAAAGTACTTGATTTTATACTGTATCTAAATTTATGTAAGAATACTTCAAAAGGCCAATGTGGCATTGTGGCTGTAACCATTATAAAACATAAATATAACCTTCCAACCACTCCCTTTGCAATTAAGGGCTGCTTACAAAAGGTTACGGTCTTTTTCCTTAGAAGAAACATGGACATTGTCTTGTGAGGACAACAAGCTTCAAAGCAAACTTCACATAACAGCATAATTGTAGACTGCTGTGTCACTTCTGTGCCTTTCCAAAAGAAAAAAAAAATTAAAAGCAGGGCCGTAGCAAGGATTTTAGAAATGCTGAGTCCAGCTTCTAAATTCACACCGCACTGCCTTGGAAAATATATTTTAAAGTTAAATGTTTGATTATATCTTCCGTAAATGTTATTACCCATCATGAAGGTCAAAATGATGTGTCAAAGCCTCCCTCCACTCTCTCAGGAATAAAATCCTAGATACTGAATCATTTATCTATTTCTGTTTTGTTCCAACAGCCCATTTTCTGCCAGTTAAAGAAAAAAATGAATGAAAATGTTGCCTTGTAACTCATTATGACAAACCTTTTTTTTTTTTAAATGACATAGTATCTCAAAATAATGACTTGTTCCAAAAAATTTTGAGTAAAAAAACTAGAATCAGTTTATAAAATACTCACAATGTGTGTGTTTTTAATTGTACAATACGACCTCAGGTTGCTACATGCAGGACATGACCTCAGTGTCCTCGATGGTAGCTAAGACCATGCGTCAAAGAAAGCTGAACAATTTCAGAGTCTACTTTAAAAGTAGAAGAAAGAAATATTCAAGTACAGGAACCAGAGTTGGAGTAGTTAGTTATTTTTGCTCCTCTCTACTAGTAACAACACCATCATGTCAGTCCATGAACACTAAGTACAGACAACTTATAAACAAGACGGCACAATGTCCGTACATAAAGTATATTCTCTCATATTCAAATACACTGACAACCACAAAAACTAAAAACCGACCAAGTCTCCAGTTGTTATGTAAGATTACAGCAATTTTACATAAAACCTATTTTAGTCATTGTGAATCTAAACTGACAATAAACAAACAAACACATTTCATAAATGTTCATTAAGATGTAGTTTCTTTAATTAAAACTGCAGCACTGTAAGTGTTCATAGTATTCCACTTGGACATGCATGGAAAAGTAAATATATTCATATAGTACAGATATGTACAGTACAAGGACCATTTTTAAATCATAAGTCGAACAATGGGAGTGTGAAAAACCATTAATATACTATGTGCAACTTTCACATTGTTGCATTTTTCATTAGATTGCTCTTTTCACAACAATTCTAGGTAACATTAATATGCCAAGGACTGTAATGACGATTGTTAGTTGACCAATTAGAAAAATAAGTTAGAAGGACACGACCAAATTTGTCTTCAAAATCACTTTTTGAAAAAGGACTAATGACATTTTTCTGTAGAGAAACCAAACAAAAAAAGAAATCTGTGTGTTAAAGAAATGTGTTTCTATATTCATCAGTACAATCAGAAGCGTTATGACAAAGGTTGTAAAGTGCTGAAAATAGCACACAACAAAAGAAAACAAGAAATGACAGAAAAGGTGGCAATGACATTACATGAAAACATGAAAGCTAAATATAGTTTGACTTTTCATTTCATATGAACAATCGTCTATAAGCGACTGCCAGGCAAATATAGCGCCAGCTCCGAAGTACAACAAAACGCCGGGGTCGCCATTGGGACTGTAGGACAGGAGGTGCAGTCAAAGGTGAAAGGTTTGAAAGATGCTGAGCAAATTCCCATTAATGTATACAGTACAGATAGGAGAAAATGTGATTTAAAAAAAAAAGTATGATACCTCTGAAAAAGACAAAGAGGACAAGAGAACTTTAAATGAACAGAAGTACAAAGCAACAAAAAAACTTGCATTATTTTAGTGCATAAAGAAATGCCCTTGTGTTAATGGACAGATATCTTGTTTTTGAAATATCACATCTTGCAAACGTATGATCATAAGACAAATAACCGGAGAACAATATACAGGAAGACAACAAGAAAAGCAAACTGCTTGTTTAGGTGTTTATGTAAAAAAAACTGATATCTTAGAGGGATTTCTAAGGAACTGGAGGCTTTCAACCACAATACATCCAAATGTTTCTCGCTCAAAGCTTTTTAGCAGCAAAGATGTCTTTGCTGTGTCCCTCCACCAGATGACAGACATGTATTGGATCATTTTATGTCACTGAAAAGAGACTAATGGTTAAATGAACCATTTATTTTAAAGGCTTTAAGGAATCTTCAAAAAGTCATTTTTTTTGTTCTTCATTGGTTGTTTTTCATTTGATGAAATTAACAAATTTAAAACAAATATATTTTTCTAAGGCTCCATTCTTTTCCCCGAGCAAACCTGTGTTTTTTTTGGGGATATCAGAGGCACCAAAGTGATCTTAAGGCAAACATTGTCAGACATTGTGTGTGTGAGAGAGTGTAAGTGCAAGTAACAAGCAGCGATATACTGTATATTGTGTCACTGTGACCTCTGAATCACAAAATAACAGTCAGGCTATTTACTTCCTGTCCCCAGAACAAGTACAAGGTGGTCTTTGGAGATTCAGATATCTGATTTGTAGTCATTATGGCTTGGTTTAGGTTTGGTAAAGAGCAGAGAGACTAAGGGGTTCATCGCACTTCCAACGAGCAGCAAGGATGTGCAACCATCCTGAGAAGTGTGAAAATAACAGTTACAGTAAGTCCAGGGCCCACACAGAGAAACACAGCCACTAGAATATCTCATATAAAATGGAAAAGGCATCCACTTACAAACCAGTAAACAGCAAAACCGCCTGTTGTAGAGGAAAGTGAGGAGGAGGGGGAGAGGCTGAATTCCCTTCAGATCAGAAAAATAACTAATTTAAAGATAATACACTGTCAATCCAACATAAATTGGTTCCGTGGACTTATCTGGGAGGATGTGCCAATTCATTAAAAAAATATAGCTGCACATAGCTGTATCAAGAACATAACACCCGAATAGAAAAAGTCACATGCTAACAATCCAGCTATTAACGAATCAGATCAGGAGTAGGCAAACTGCTATGTTCTGATGTACATGAATATATACGCACAGAGCTAATCACACACACACAGTTTATTAATTTTATCATAAAGGGGAGTAATTGAGGTAAGGTTTTTGGGTCCATGTTGAGATCACCTTGAGGTGGAACCATTTACAAAAGGTTTTATTTGAGATCTGAGTCACTGACGTCTAGACAACTACTGCATCTTTGGCGCCACGGATGTATGCTGTGATGGCATGTGTGGGTGTGTGTGCATGGCTAAAAAGTTGAGGAGCACAAGGCACAATTCCCTGCTGAAAACAGTGTAAAGCCCTGCGTGTTGTTTGGTATCTGATTTGATCGGCAATGTTTATGCAACACCTGTGTGTTAGAAACTGTGCGCACGTGTCCACGTGGAAAGTTCATTACGGGAATACACTTAGAGCGATGCAGTCCTACAGTCCAGTGAAGAGTCATTTTGACTGAGGGTGGGGAGAGATGAGCGGGGGAAGCACAGAGGGGAAACGAGGATGGGAGGTTGGAGTCCAGCCCCTGTAGTCTATGGCAAAGTGAACAGGAAGCTCTCTCAAAAGTCTCAGTCCATTCCCAGAAGGCTGTTGCTGAGCTCCAGGCCGCAGCATGGTGGCTCCACAGGAGGGTCAGAGAGAGCAGAGGAGTGCAGCGAAGGGGGAAGGGGAAGATGAGAAATTTGGACTTCTAGATCGGGGAAAGTTGGGAGGGAGGGTCCGCTGCTCTTTCCTACCCCTGGGTGACGAGTGTAAGCCAAGTCTGGGCCGTGGTGGCATCGCTCATCATCTGGCAGCAGATTGAGATTGTGCAGCCATGATAATGTGAGAGGGTCCACTCTCAGACCTCTGATGCTGGCCCATTCCTGCCAGCACAGACATAGCCATGGCCTCAGCTGCTGCCCTTGAGCTCAGGCCGTTGTGCCCGGAGGGGCTGTGCGCCAAAGAGCTGTGCTGGATCACCGGGGCCGGGGAACCTGTCTGCTCTGAGGTGTCTTTCATGCTCTCTTCTGCAGCTACATAGAAAAGGAAAACGACAGACAAAGATTTGTACTTGTTTAGCAGTTGTTTAACAGTGTCCCCAGTGCACCATTTAAGAATTAAGTCCCGAATATACGGAGCCCCTCTAGGATCACATGGTAGAAAAAAACCTCAATGTGCCCTTGGATTCACAATCCGTGCGCACGGAATTAAGTACATTTTGATTATCAGACTTAAATTACTTAAATGAAACGTTTACTGCCAATGAAGTACTTCATTTTTTAACAATGTAGTATTGCTACTTTCACTTTAATAAAGGATCTGGCTTCTTCTTCCACCACTGAGGCCAGGTATAGTCCAGGACATTAACCCTTCATATTAAACAAAGCAATCAACATATAAATAAATAAATATTACAGCATGGCTACTGTGTGATTCCTAAATCAATATATACAGTACAAGCTAGAAAACTAAATGTAGCCTACTGTATGGGAATAACATGGTCACTATAAACTGCATGATCGGATATACCATATTAAAATGATACCATAGTTAAATGCCCAAAAGTACATTAAGGTCACTATAAATGTACTACTTCAGTACCACAGACACATTATAAGTTCTGTTTAGAAATATTACTGTGATACAACAGCAGAGAAGAAGCCACAATGTACAGTAAGGTACTTAATGTAGGACTACTTAAGTGCTCTGTGCGCATGATTGTGAATACGAGGGAATTTTTTCCGCCCCAGAGCGGCTGTGGATGAATAATTATGAGTGAGTGAAAAAACATAAGGTACCATGTGAGAAACAGAGCATCATCTTAAAAAGGTTCACCTAAGTAGGCAGTCTTCTTCTGTAAATTCGTCACAGGACAGTCTTTGTGGGCCAGCAGCAGCTGCTTCAAATGAGCCACCTCGTTCCGCAACAGAGACACTTCATTCTGAAGGATCAGAAAATAAGGACTTACAACACTGTTCAAGAATTCATAGAGAATTCACATCATAGTTAAACATACATTACACCCAAAAAAATTATTAAAAACAGAAAAAACTTTTTAATGTTTTTCAGCTAAGAAATGCTGAAAGGAGTAAACAGTCTGGTTTCCACTACAGTACAGCCGACAGTGGAGGACTGGTCATTCAGTGTAAAAACCACCAAATAGTACAATAAGGATGTGAAATAAGTTGTAATGAGTCCCACAGTTTTAAGTGCTGTAACTTCAAACATTTGTAAAATTACCCAATACTGCCTGAAACAAATGAAAAACACCTCAACTTCCACAACTAGTTGAAAGCCTGTCGACAGTGCAGTGAGAGTGACTATGCAACACAGGCCCACCGCAGGCCACATTTCATCCCCACCCACCCACTCCTGGCCCACTCACCGACAGTGAGACGTTCAGGGTGCAGAGTTCCTCAGCCTTCTTCTCTAAAGAGCTGACCCACATTTTGCGTTTCTGTCTGCAGCGCGATGCCGCGGCCCGATTCCTCTCGAGGAAGCGCTGCCTTCGCTCATCTGGGTCATCTTCTGCTGTCCGCCGCCGACGCCCACCTGTAGGCTGTGCTGGAGATACCTAGAGGGAGAACAGGACACAGGGTGAGAAAAAACAGAGTCAGGGGAGTGGAGCAAAAGAAAGACGAGAAAGAAAAAGGGAAGTTTGAGTCATAGTCTCATTATTTTGGTCAGAGCACATTATAGTCATCTCACTACAAGAAGTACAGCCCAATTCTCTGTAACTGAAACAGGTGATATGCCATAAAACAAGGTTTAGCTCCGATCATTTTGGTCATATCTAAGTGACAATGGTCTCGTTCACCAACTGTTCTTAAGAAAGTTCTTCTTAAAACCCACTGGTGCAGTTTTCACGACGATTCAAGACATGCACCAATGTTTTCTTATTTGGGATTTGTTCTTAGGTAAGAACAGAAGCTACGCACACTTAAGAGCGCACTGCTGACATGCCTGTGCAAAATAATTACTTTTTGTGTTTTCTTAATTTCTTCAGTTGTATAATATAGGATTTAAAACACAATTTTCTTATCATTTAGAATATTTTTATATAATTATTTTCATTATTTTACAAAGCATTATGGTGTCTTAAAATAAATAAACACTAATTATTATTTTACATCCGCTTCTGAGTGACACTACTAAAAATGTGTCATTCACTTCCTGCAGAAGAACCAGTGCTCCACCCTCTTTGACTTTTGTTTGGGGATTCTTGACTTAGTTCTCTCAACTTTTCTTTTCAGTTTCTGTGTGTGCAACCGGCCCGGCAGTGTCCTTTTGGTAACTGGTACTGGTGCTTTCAATTTATGGGATTCATCTTTGCTAACACAGGTACGAACAACCTGAAAGTCATGTTATAGTGAGGTCCTTGACTATAGACAGCACAGTGTACCTGAGGTTGTGCAGGTGATGGAGCATCTGGATGTTGGACCAGCAGCTGGCTCTGCTCTGCCCTCTGAGGCGCCATGGGGCTGCCGCCCATGGACATGATCCCCATACTGTATCCTGATGGGCTCTGCTGTGACAGTGCAGCCTTCAGACGCTACAGGAGAACAATAGGACCAACATCAATAACAAGCACAGCTGCTGCTCACTTACACTTTTGACATGCAATACATCTGTTTTCTGCTAGATCTCTGATGTTTTCCTAAAATAAGCAGCAATAAGCACCAGGTTGTACCGCCCTTTGTCTCAGGAAAACCCTGACTTCTCTTGGGCATGTGTGTAAAAAAAAGGCGCTCTAATTGTGCAGACATCTGCGCCCATGCTGCTGACCTGACAGTGTCACACAGTTCCAGCTCCTTTTCAGCAGCACATTCATGTGACATCCTGTTCTGTCTCAAGCCTCGAGCTAAGTTCAGCTCTGGAGGCTTTGTCGCTGATGTGAGCCAACGAAAGTTATATGTTCAGAAGATGTTGCTTTGTGATGTGGTGCTTTATCCAGCTGCGAGTAATAATTTGGAAAATAACTGATTGTGGCTGTGAAGGCACACAACTGGTCAACAGCGTATTGAAGTAGAATCATTATTTGGTAGTAATGCTGCATTCACATGGACTCAGGCAGACGGTAGATGAGAAACACCTTTTGGACGGCACGGGAAAATAATAATATTAATCAGTCCGACAGACAGCATGCCATGACAGCACAACAAAACAAGCAAGACGATATGTTGCTATGATGAAGTCTAATACTAATAATAGTAGTGTCGCCTCATCTTTATCTGCAACTGTGCAGAAATACTGGGTTTAAAAAGAATGAATGGACATGGGAGAAAAAAACTTTTTGGATTTTCTATTTAAATGTCAAAGTATGAATGAAGTTTCAAACTATTTGGTAAAGCTCATTTACACAAATTATATTCCACTTGTCACTGAAGGTGCAAGCCGTTTGCGCAAATGGCAGGATCTAATATGTGTATATATATATATATATAAATGTATATAGTAATACTGCAAACACTGACCACACTAACTCGGTCTCATTGAAAATACCGTTGAAATGTGGAATCCTTGCATGGAGCTCTGTGCGTACTTTGCCGTGTCATAGAATCAGTACAAATTGTGTTGTCGAGGTGGAGGGGTTAAATAAACAAGTAACTGCAGTAAAAAGTCATATGATGAACAAACTAAGCCATTGCAGAGGAAGGCTGGAGGGTGAAGATGGAGACACAAAGAACAGATAAAGAGATATAAAAATAGAGAGCTAATCGAGTGCTGACCATCTTGGCCTCTGAGTGGATGCTGTAGCCAGAGGGGGAGTTAGAGCCGCTGCTGCTGCCTCCCCGAGGAGGACCGGGGATCCCAGGAATGTTGGGTACCATGCACATGGGTCGGGCGAGCTGGAGACCAGAAAAGATGCACAAATACAAATGTATTAACAACTTGGACTAACTTCTTAGCAATGAAATGAACATATCTAGAGTGCTGCTGTGCCTTACATTGATGACAGAAGGCATATGTACTGGACCAGGGAGCACAGGCACTGCCTGACCAGAGGGAAGCATCATCATGGGGTAGTGGCTGGTGGGCGAACTAGACAGGCAGACAGGAACAGGAAGTTCAGTCATCGTCCAAGTGGTTTGACAAAGACTGCTCAAAGCTACAGATATGCATATTATTATATCATCATTTTATTTTAGATACAACATATGTCAGATTAAATGCACAATGATTAAAGTTTTCCAAAAAAACAATAAAAGACAAAAGATGCACATTTTTGTACAGCCATAAAAAATATTATGACATATGATGGCATCTGAGGTTTGAAAGGTTCACTCATAAGCATCATATATAAGGTTCAACATAGTGTTGGAACCAGCAGATTGTGAATATGGGAAAGAATGTGTGTAAAATATTTTTCTTTAAGAGCTGTAAATCCACTTAAGGCAAATCAGGGTTAAATCGGGTCATCGGGGGTAGGCATGGGACGATTTCACGTCGCGATTATCCTGGCCAAAATAATTGCCAAAATTGATCGCGATATTATCACAATAAACATCAAAATATGCTTAACACATACTGGAATCACTATACTTTACATTTAGTTAAGAAACACATGTTGCATTGCATCACTGATAGGACACTTTTTTTTTGTGGAAGTCAGTTTAGTGAGAAACAAAGCCTCTGTTCTTTCTTATATGATAATTCCAGTATTTTCTAAGCTACGGCTCTATTTTTCAGTGCTCTACCATGATGGCGAGCTCAACAGCTTTTTCAAGTCTCTCATGTGAGGATAGTCACCGTTATCCTGATAATGGAAATTCACCACGATGAACCTATTTTCTGTGTTTTTTATTGCCATCTGCATTAACATCCTATATTGATCGATCCCCAATCAAACGTCAGTAGAAGGATGTTGAACTTTACTCACCACAGGGTACGATTGGAAGGCGGTGTCTGTGTGATGACGGAGGTGGGTGACGGCATGGTGGGCTGAAGGCCATCAAAGCCCAAGTGTAGTGGGAGGGAACCTGGGCGCACAATAGTCGGGGTCGGGGCTGAACTCCTGGGCGGTATGTCCTGGGAGAATAGCGGTGAGGTAAGTACATCATTTAAGGATTCACCCTCCTCTCTACACACTGTACTGCAATCCCCCCTCCTTCTATTCTGTCCTACCTTTACTTTAACCTGAGGCTCTATGCTGTTGTCTGAATCTTCAGAGAAAGAGTCAGGGCTGCTTGGCGGCGAGGAGTCGACCTCTACAGGTTCCTCTTCTTTCACCTTCACGTCTGATGATGCCTGCATCCTCATGTCCACGGCCACAGAGTTGGGAGCAGGGAGCTGAGAAGGACAAAGACAGAGAGAGAGAGAGAGAGAGAGAGAGAGAGACAAAGAGTGTAAGTTCACATGACTTATCAAAGATACTCCCGTTAAAAAGGAAGCTGGTATTTTTATTCATCACACCAACAAAAGCTGATGCAATAGTTTAAATTATAATGACACAAGCAGGAAATTCAGCAAGCATTACTTTTTGACTACATAAACACATTGAGGTAAGAAAAAGGAAGTAAAAAAAAAAATTGTTCACTATGTGGGAGTTTTGTAGGAAATTCCATTGGTTTCTGTCAATAATAATACATAAAGGCATAAACACACGCACAGATGAAACATTGACAAAATCCTCGACCCAAAGCCTTTCTTACAGAGTTCTTTGCTCTCTTCTCATCATCGTCCTGATCGAAGGAGCTGGCCAGCTCGTTGAACAGACCAACCTCATCGCAGTTCTTTAGGAAGCGGGTGGGAGTCGGTGTCTGGTCTGGCAAAAGGGAATGAACAGAGATGACTATTCAAAGTATTGTTTTCACACTTAGTTCACACTCAGCATTGAATATAGAAACCTATGTAATAAATGTCAAAGACACATTTATGCTGCTTTTCTTGAGATTGATGGAACACACTGAAGCTGAGGTATCCTAAACAGTAGGGCCGTACCGAATAAAGTGATTCATCGAATTAAATGAGTTAGTCTGGTTATATAAATGTAATTTATGGTGCTGTTAAAATGCTGCTACACTGCCCCATTAATACAGGTGTGTGCCTCCCTTTGTGTGCAGCAAGCAGGAGAGCAAACTGTTTTTTGACTGCAGTGAAAATGTTGTTTTTGACGGGCTAAACGCCAACAAATATGGATTGAAATAGTATGATACTAACAATATAAGTGTAGTCTTATCTTTATGTGCTACTGTGCGGAAATCCCGGGTTTGAACAGAATGAATAGTAAAAAACAAAAGCTGTGCATCGTTCAGATGTAGATTTAGAATTTGAATGTATTATAAACGATGCATCGAAGCTCCAAACTGTTCGGTACAGCCCTACTGAACAGTCTTCATCTGAGTGCAGGGAGAGGATATTTGAAAAAGAGGAAGAGTTACGCTTTGCGTTTGTCTCGAAGGCAAACAGTACCTGCAATGATGACGGAGTCGGTCCTGGCTGGTCCAAATTTCAGAGTCATCTCATGCTTGTGTTTGTGTACAGCCAAGTGGTCCTCATTGGTAAACCTCTGGAACAAGTGAACAAGAAGAAAAGAGGAAAAATAAGCACGGTATCTGAAGTGGCCTACGGGTAATTGTCTACTTGTTCTGGTCCCTTTAAGGAAATAGCCAATGGAACCCCAGATATACTTTTAGAATAATAACAGACAGATAATATCTTGGAGATGTAGTCCAGCACATGCAGCCTATAGCCTACTGTATACATATTGTGACAAACCATAAAGAGCGATGTATCTGTGGGGTACAATTCCTCATGTCTGAAAGCCCGACTGGGCCCATTGTAGCCGCAGGACATGGGCTCAAATATTTTCACACAAACTAGTTATCTAGAAAGAAAAAAAAAAAGGTTTTGTGTGGATGAGACCTGAAATTAATTTAACGGCACACACATTTAAGAGTAATGGTTGAAAATGTAAAAATACCAAAAGCAAATGAGCTGACACATCACAACAGCATTTGCAAACGCGAGTGTAGCTACAGGAGGTCTGGCAAATCAGACCTTTAGTAGAGAGCACAAACAGCCATCGTCTGAGACACAGCACTTCTACTTTGGAGAAGTGGCGAGGTGAATCAGTCAGAGGCGTAGGAGGAATAATCTTGGCTCTGGTGCCAGCCTATTCACCATTAGCTGCAGCCTATTTTGGGGGCTTGCGCGTTGCAGTTTGCGAGTTCACGAGAGAGCGAAGTGGAAACAGTCAAGTGTCAGGGGGCTTATTTTTAGCCCTACCAGGCAGCATCACCAATACAACTACATGTCTCATTTGTCTCTTTCCTCTGAACACGGCAGCTGGATCTTGCAGAGGAAACTATCTTCAACTAATCTCCCTGTATGAGACACAGGCAGCTAGGATTACTTACCAGTCCACACAGTTAATGCTTTGCATCATATCATGTGGGGCTGTTGTTGTTGTTGTTGTTGTTAACTTGGTAAAAGGAAAACCCAGAGCAAAGCCAGGAGTCAATCATCCTCGTTCTATTATGGGCATGATTCAGACTTTCCTGGTAGACAGCTGTTGCTTGTAAAGGGCAGAAGTAAAACGCCATTTGAACAGAACACGCTCGTAACATAAAGGATGTTCTGTGTCTAAATGTACACAAATAAATATCGTCAAAGATGATAGATATGAATGCAGCGCATGTCTAAAGCTTCTTAACAATTCGTATGATACTGAAGCTGGTACAATATGTAATGCTGGATATTGAACATACACTGATCAATATTTTTACATTACCCATGGATCAAAATTAATGTGTGTAATGTGAAATGGGTCACTCGTTGGATTAGTCCCGCTGCTCTCGTCAACCCCAATTCCAGCTGCAGTATGGAGCTTTTATTTTAGCAAAACTATTTTATAAATCCACTGCCGCTACCTGCCCAGCATCCCAACACTAGCTCATGAACATAGTGGAGCATTTAGCAGCTACAGAGCCAGATGCACAAACATTTACAACCTTCCTGTTTACATTCAGTTTATGCATTTGAAATACCGACTTCCACAAATGAATATCACTTTATTTTATATATGTAAATATGTATATATTTTAGCCCTATATTTTAACTTATATTATTAACTTATAATATAACTTTACAACAAATTTCTATATGTATTAGAGTCTCATTTTGCTTTTATTTGCATAATATTCCTTTTTTTTTTTTTGTTGGAGGGAGCCTGAGATCCAAGATTTTTATTGCCAACGACTGCTTCATTGTAATTGTTGTGCATATGATAATCAAGAGCTTGAAAAGCTTCCCTGTAATTCTGTTGTTTCAACTAACTAAATTAATAATGATATCTAAAAATGAAACATGCAGATTGTTTACATCAAGGAAACATGTCAAAGAAAAGTTAAAGTGTTCAGGGAAAGGGTCCCTAGGTGTCCATAATGTTCTGAGATGAAAATAACCAACGATGATCATTTATTTATCTAACACATGTTAAACCGCTTGACATGTCTGTTGTTCAAACCGCAAATTCTGTGATCACTTCTGATCAGAGAATGGAAGACGGCTTATGAATCACAAATGTTTCTTAACCACATAAACACTTTCTTCCTCCAGACCCTAGGAGAGATAATCCATCACTAGCTCTGAGGATATCACACCCAACTGAGAACAGGATCAGAGAGCTAATTCAGCACAGCATCATACATGAAGTTTCCTGTGTTGAATAATCATGAGTCCTACAACACGCTCCGTTTAATTTGCTGTGATATTGGGCCAAGCACCGACGATGCACCGCGTTACTGGCATGTGAGAGCACTATTGGCACTCAGCTGAGTCACCGCCGTGGCTCAAACCTGTGTCTGCAGGCGCTAGAAGTCAACAGTGACAGGTTGAGACAATAACTGTGCTCTGATTACTCACTGGAGCTTCCAGTGAGTCATTGCTGAAGGAGACGGCATTGTCTCAGAAGACAGCATGTTAGCTACAATGCAAACTGTGTGATGATCATTAGGATTGTTGCATAAATCCCAGCCAGTTAGCTTATTCTGATAATGAGACTAAAGTGTAACGGCAGAGAGTTTCCAGGGTTCTCTCATTGTATACATGAAGCTTTCTACTCAAATCAATTATTTTAGAAGTAAAGAAAACATTCAATCGTGAGGACAGCTGCAGTCAACTGCTGGAGAGTAGACACACAAGTGCAAAAATAGTCCACACCACACACACATGCGCACACCTGAAGCCCAGGACAAGCAGGGAGAAGACTTACCTGTCCACAGCCATGAGCATTGCACACAAAAGGTCGGTCGTCCCCCATTTTTGCAAAGAGCTTGCAATGTAACTGTGGGAGAGGAGAAGAGGAGAACATTGCTGCGTTTTTTTTTTTTGATTTGTCAAGTGGCAAATCCTGAAAACAACAAAACGGGGATGCTGTGGCTTGTAGTCTTTAGTCTGAGCAGGAAGTTGAATGCTAATTTAAAAATAACCCTGGCAAAAGGAGGAAAACAGGCACAGAGGCAGCGAGACGAAGTTTCCCTGGTGATACTTCCTTCTCACAGGGGGGCTTCTGGTTGGTGAATGAGGAGACGCTTACGCGAGAGAAAGACTGTTTACACAAAGACGTCTCCCTCTCCTTCTGTCTCATTTTTCCTCACGGCCAATCCCTCCTTCTCCCGTTACCACTCCCTCTCCTCACCTCTTTAGCACCTCCCAACCTTCTACCTTCTTACCGCTCATTCAATCTCGCTCTACATCAGCTTTTTCTCTCTCGCGCACGACCGCCCTCCACTTTCTGTGAACTCTTGTGTGAATCCACAGCACAAATATCTTGAAATGGGCACGCTGACACTGACCTGACTGCACCTCACTTGTACTTGTTGTCCTGGTTAAATCCAACTTACTTGCTTTTTCTGTATCAAGTTGCAAGCGACTGGTGGAGACAAACCATTACTGATAATACTGATAAAACTCAATTCAATCTCAATTTTCACTCAATACATAAAAACTGACAATGTTATGAAACGTATAGCATGACTGTAAGTGCTTTCATACAACAATGTTAACTAGGGGTGGGTTACAGTCTGTGAGAAAAAAGAGTATTAATAGTTAGAGGCATTTATGCTCAGTCCAGGGAAAGACAACATTTAAACTTTTTTCATTATATATTAACTTCAAATAATATATTGAGTTAAATCATTATATAACTATTATATTAACGCATTTCCCACATCTACCTTTTCTCGCTGGCTGCCAAGATGATTACAATGAAAATTACATATTTAATATTAATCAAAGTAATCGTGCTTACTAGCAGTGCTGCTATAATGAATTGCTGAATTAATTGTCACATTTAACTCTAAAATGGTCACGGTTATGATACTTTTTTTAAATAGATTCACTTCTGGTAGGTTTGTCCTGAATCATCAGTAGACAATATATTTATATAATATGTATAATAATAAATTAACATAATTTTACAGCCCCATAATATGAAGAATTGTATTGGGATGCTACTTAACACAGCATAAATATGTGTTAACGATGTGAAAACAGAGGCACATGAGATTAGCATTGTAGAGCATTTGAATGCACTGGAAACACTCGCAAAGCTTTCTACAGGACTACAAACCAAATGCTACATCCCTCTCTTCCTGAGTAATGTTATTGTCAAGAGTTAAAAAAAGAGTTAAAAATGCACATGCTTATGTTTGGCTTCTCCTCCTGTTGTGTCTGAAGCTGAAGAGACACAAACAAAAGCTGTAGGGGGCTCGCCCCCCCCCCCCCCCCCCCCAGTCCCCAACTCTCTACACAGCTGATCAACACTTCATGTGAAGACAAACTGTGAAATTCAGGAAAATAACATGTTTGTTGATTTAAATCAGGGAATTGGAGGGTTGGTGATGGCGATGGAAAAGGGACATTAATGTTTCAGCACTCTCAACTGGCCCAGAGTGACGTCTGGCAGGAAGTTATTACACAACGCTGTCCCACTGACAGAACAGCAACTACCAACATGCATCAAGGACCTTGCTGTCTATATAAGAAGGAACCTTTCAATAAACAAACTGACTAGTGCAATACTCAATAAGGTTTCACTAAAACACAGTCACAGTCTTTGACTATAAAGATGTGACACCCGCTGTACTTTTGTGTTGTTTTGACTCGTTTGTAAAGCTTGTTTAAACATGTTCATGTACATGTTCGTGCAACGATGAATCGACTATTAATCGCCAAAGTAATTTTTTCACGCAAAAATGGAAGAAAGTGCTGTTTTCAGCCTCTTCAGGAGATTTCCTGCTGTTTTATATTATAACAGAGTAAATATATTTTAAAATGCTTAACAAGACTTTCAGAAACTGGGATGGACATTTTCCACAATTTGTTTGTAATGAAAATAAGATCTAGAATTATTCAATTAAATATGTGCAGCTATTCTAGAAACTTGAAAGCAACGTTAGTTAAACATGTTTAGTATTGTAATATAGTTACTGACCATGCTGACCTCTGTTGTACCTACTACAAGGACTGAGCATGTAGCCTAACATTATTGAGTGGGACAGATTATTCATTACGTTGGCGAGGCATAAATGTCTGAAAGTTTTCCCAGTGTTGAAGTCAGTATATTTTCCTCCTTCCTCCCTCCATTTCTCTCTCCGCCGAGGACAGCTGCCCCTGAGCCAACACATGATTACTGAAGCCTTGCGCTGGAATACAACGCTCTCCCATGACGCCGAGCCTGTAACAGGCCTAACCACTGTGACTCTCGGCTCCATGTCTTTATGGAGGGGAATCGTGCATCGTGTTCGCAAGCAAAAGCCCTGTCCTTCCCTGTGCAGATCAAAGGGCCGATAAAGCAGAGCAGTCTGATTTCTTGCAGACCTCCCATGCTCTGGAGAAAGGCAACAGGTTGGTGCCAGAGGCCCTCACAAAGTACTTCCAATCCACTGAGTCTATTTGGGCAGAGATGTGTCTGCAAACGAGATACTCCGTCTAGCTCGTTATACCGAGGGTGTGGACTGTGTGGGGAAATGGACACATCTGGCGTGAGGAGTGGGAACAGATTTCAGCGTTTACATCTTACTAAAGACATGCTAGACATTAACTTGGCTGGCTGGCTGGCCCCAACATGAAAAGTGGGATTTCATTTTGTGGGAAGACCACCATAAATTTCAGATGAGTGGGGTGGAAAAATACCATTTGTTTTCATAGCTGCCCCAACCAATATCTTAACCTGATTAAAACAGATGTGTTGAGGTCTTTTCTTCAGCATCTATTGCCTGGCTTCAGGTAAGACAATCTATCTTGAGGGAAATCTTCCAAAACTGCAGCACTATCTGTAATTCTCTGCCAGATTCAAGTGAACACAGAAATGACACTGTTAGTGTATTACTTTGCTTGTCAGATGTGACTCACTGCGAATAAATAAAATATCATTAATGAGTTGACAGTGTAAAGTTTTTCTACACAAAGTTAAATGCTCAGCTACATGCAGACCTCAACTCTGTGGGAGGCATTAAATCAGTCTGCTAGTGACATTAGTCCTGATGCACATCACTGATATTCATTACAGGCATGTATATATCAAGTCTATATTATAGTCTCTATTTTCGCCTCCTTTCAGCCAAGGTGACATGGAAGCAGTCAAAGTTCCCAAATTCCTGTCCCTCTCATTGAGCTGCTGCCAAAGTCCCACCGTTAACTTGGATTTCTACGACTCAGCAGGTGTAGGGGAACGAGTCCCAGCTATAATCAGCCACAGCCATCCAGTGTTTGATGCAGCCTGCTAGGAAACTGACTAAACAAACCGTATTAATAGCTCGCGCTGCAGCCATGACTCTGGAATCTGAGGCTTGAATTGCCAGAGGGTAGGGGAGACCCCACAAAAAGAAAAAAAAGTAAAGGAGGGGGAGGGAGAGAGAGAGAGAGAGAGAGTGAGGGAGAGAGTGAAATAGTGAAAGCCAGTCAGCGATGGATCAATTGAAGGATCATGGATATTCGCTGGATGAAAGTTGAGGTCCTGTAAATGTGGGCTATGAGCTTTAGAGGCCGGAGATCTAGGCTGTAGCTGGGTGTGTGCAACGGCCAATATGTATTTATGTAAGCAAAGTGAACCCGAGATTTGGTAAATGGAACAAATGAAATCCTATATCCATGTCTGCATAACTAACCAGGCATAAAAGCTAAATCCATGTCGAGCTAGCAGACATTGCAGGACAATACAGGATGGACCCACCAGGGCAGTTTTATAAAATTAAATTAAAAAACACTGTACCAAGGTTATTCATGGTCTGCAACTTTTATAAGCACTTGCCGTGAGGTTTTGGCTTTGAAAACAAATTCCAAAGAAAAAGACCATGTCACTTGATGTTGTGTGTCTTTGCACAGCCTCTGGTGCTGACAATAATTTAGCAAAATCCTTAATGTTTAATTCTCTATACTAGTATTATCAGTCATATACAGAATTAACAAACCAATAATAAAATGGGCAGACTTCAAAGCACTGACATTTCAACCAACTGCACATATTCATACATAAAATAATACATGCTCAGCATTAAGCTGCAGCAAAGAACATTTGTGTTGCATGCTCATTACTCAGAGAGGGTCAAGATGTTTGATGGGATAAAAACTGGCTGCAGTTTTCTCTGGTGTAACTGTATGTGATGGAATGAGGCACAACTCTGCCAAAAACATGACCTACATTCCTAATGAAGGTGTTGACATGCATGGGGATGCGGATCCTGGGGCGTTCAACAGCTCACATTGCAATACTATGGATATCATTATCACTTAATACTTTGACTTCTTTACAGGCTTTTCTTGCCCAGGCACAGATTATCATCACTTCATATTCTACCGCCAAAAAAAACGCCAGGAAATGATTGTTCGTGACGTTGCAAAGGCATGTAGAAGAGGTCAATGTCAAACTAACATCCCAAAGTCCTGCAAACTGCAGTTCCTTCTTCCAGACAACGCCGACTGGCTTGAAAAAGTTTGTCTCTTCTCGCCTTCATTACCGTCTGGCGACATACGGGCACACTTAGTCCTGCCTTTTCCCGTAACAAGACCGCCTTTTCTTTTCAGCAATTGGCTATAAGCACGTCAATCAACGGTATCTAACGCATGCAACGCTTTGGACCCTGTCAATAACACCGGCTCGCTCAATCTTATTGGTTAGAAACACGAAATCAACTTTTTGTATCCACGAAAAAGTAATGGCTAGCTGGTGTGGCTAGCGTTAACAACAGGCCGAACGCGCATTGAAAATGTGTAATAACAGCGCTACTACCAGTCTCAACGATGACAACTAACACACATCAACACTGATTGTATTACATCCGAGGTGAACTGGTATGTTTTAGAGGCATTACGGACAGTGAGAGTCACAAAAGCAGAAAAAAGCTCTCAGTTTGTAGGTTAGCGGACTGACACTTGAGTGCAAAGCGAGACAGTGGGTCCGAATGAAACGTTGTAGCCGCCACAACAGTTTTGACAATTAAATAGACGTGAAGTTTTAACATCAACAAACACTGAAAACTGGAGCACCGATCGATACTTTGTCATAGTTTAGTGTAGTCGACATATCTATGGTGAATTTAAAGGGTAATAAAGTGTTTACAAACTCACCCTTGCGCCCCTCTCTCTGGCTCCCCTCTCCTCTCCTCTCTCTTGGAATTTGACACTCCCCTCGACGTCAAGTCATCGCGAGAATTCATCTCAGTTCTCGTAGCCACATTCCTTACATTATTATTATGATTATTATTATGAATATTATTATGATTAGTATTATTATTAGTATTATTGTTGTTATTAATAATAATAATAATAATAATATTGATTTTATTTATACATCACTTTACACGCTTAAGCACAAAGTTATGACATACATAAATTTCATAAATTAATCATTTAAATATACTAACCTTTACTTTAAATTAAAATACTTTAAAATGCTATATATTTACTTTATATTCATTTACAACATTGTTTAATTTTATGATTTACAATTTATGCACTTTAAGTTATTGTCTTATTTGCTGTTCAATAAAGATGCCGAAAAAAAATTCTCATAGCCAGACATTAAAAAATGTATCCAGACGTTGAGAGGAGAGGCTCCTGATTTTCAGACACAATTTAACAAGTTTCAGTTTTTGTCCTTTCATATTTGAAACAATGAGGAAATTGGACCTACATGCGTACACAGGAAAATATTACCTCTGTCAATGCAGACAGGATGACTATTATTACTATGTAGTTACTTTTCTGTCTTTTTCCTAAAATAAAATAATTTAAAAAAATGTTTTTAATATTTTTATATTTATGTTTCCCTCTTAATAAAATCCCTGTTCAAATTACTGTTGACGTGCATGACGTGTCACAGTACACATAATAAAAGCAAATAGTTAACACTATTGTATGAACACATGAACACTGAAAATGAGGGGGGTCTTTTCCCCTCTGGCTGTGGTTTCCTTCCTGATATTCTCACCCTATTCTCTCTCCTCGGAAGTGAACGTCCTGACTGTGGCAGCACAAGGTAGCATGGTGTACAAGCCTCAAACAATAGACCAAAACATTATTAATACATAGAAATAAAATAGGCTGCCATGGTTGAATCTGAGATTATGCTAGCCAGCCTCTTGTTGTATGTTTAAAAATACATAAAGTATTAAAGAGGAGGCAGTTTTGATGTTGTTGTTGTTGTTGTTGTTTTCCCCCCCCATACCTCAGAGCAGGGACACATACAGCTCAATTTGATTTTAGGTGAACCGAAACTGAAACTGCTGTTTGACAATGCAGCAGCATTTTACATGAAGTAGGCTACTCACGGTTTAACTTGCTCATGAGACCTGACAAGTCTTAGCCTTGACAAGTGCATCAATATTAGGTTTATAGGAATAACAGTGCATTTTATTGAAACATCTGCTATTTTCACACTTTGCAAAGTACTCCAGTGGGCCTGATTGGACCCTATGACGTGCCGGTTCTGGCACACGGTCCGTATGCTTGACACCCCTGCCTTAGGGTCTGTGATCTACTCCTATCTATTCTTTCTATCATGTGTGTTTTGTATTAAATTATGTTCTTGAAAAATCAATAAATATTATGGCTTTGTAGACTGAAAAGATTATAGATAATTGAAATTGGCAAAAAACCTAAATAAAGAACAAGGTTACATCTCTAAAATAAAATACATATTAAAAAAATAGATGAAGACGAGGCATCTGATGTAATTCACAGCAACTGTTACTTAACATCAGACATTTCCTCTGATATACAAATAACACCAAACATCTCATTCAGAGGCCGTTTAACAAAACAATGAATGTGAATTCAGAGACAAGGCAATAGAGCCCCCTAGAGGATAATCTGAGAACTGTGCTAAAACAGATTTTTGTATTCCTTCAGAGACCAATGTAAAAACACTCTCAGCTATTTCTTGACCATCTTAATGTGTTGCCACCACTGTGTTTACAAAGTAAATACCTTTTTCGCAGCGTCAAAATAAATCTAAAATCCCTAAACATTAAACTGTTATTTATTGCTCCTCTTGGGCCCCAAGTATTTGAAATAAAGTAGAAAAAGCTCAAAGACCTGACTGTAAATGTACGATGGGGTTTCTCATATTTGAGCTCCTCTGGCTCTTATTGTAATGAATCAGTCTAATGAGTGCAGTCAAGCTGTAATTACACTGTACAGACACCAAGTGATCACAGCTGCATTCAATCCTAATCACCAACGAGAAGATGCAATTTTACAGTTAAATCATAATCTAATATTCATACTGTTGTACATTGTGTTTGACCCGGTTGGTCATTTTTTATAGATTTTAATTGTGGGTATATTTTCAAAGCAGCAGGTCATGTTATTGTCATTATTTCACAGACAGACAATGAGATTGACAACACATTGCCATGTTCCTTACATGTGTATACTTTTAATTTCAAAAGCATTGAGCCTTAACCGCAGTGTACTAAAGGTGCAGGGGAGGCACAGGTGGAAATGTCTGCTTTGTAAAAGGCTTATGCAAAAAATAAATAAATAGAACTCAACCTGATTCGGGGCAATGATATGAAAATGACACAGCCAAATGTTTCAGCAGGGTTTCATAGTCTACAAGAGCTGATTGTTCGATGTAAAGGCCCTTTTCACAGCAGCCATTTTCACATGTCATCACAGGGTAAACACAGTTGGAAATTGATAAAACTAAATAATGGTCACACACAATACCAGGCCCTGCCCCACCTAAATGGAACAGGGTCATAATTAATTTATGCTTTTACTTACACCTGTGTTTACCCTGCGGTGACATGTCAAAATGGCTGCAGTGATAGCTGGGCCTATTATACCCGTCCATATTTGTGAAAAACAATGGAGAGAAGAAAATGAATGGAATATAAAGGCATTTACTTTCATTGACAAAGAAAAAAGCACTTTTGCAGGTGTACACGAGACATGATCTGAAAGGGTTCATTGTTACACAGCAGCAAAACAAGCAAACAAAAGTCAAGCACAGAAATGGTCAGATTTCAGACAGATGCCATAACAAACAAATACATTTTTTGCAAGCCTATTTAGTGAATCTTTCAAGGACAAAAACGTAGTAATCATGCCATTTCATGGTTCTAACATTTAAACAAAAATAAAGTAATTTTTAAACATATTCTGCAAGAATGTGGACCTGGGAGCACCTTTGAAAAGAGCCATTGTAAAACAAATTATAATAAAAAAAAATGTTTTATTCCTCCTTGGCAACCATCCGTCATTAAAATATAGCCCAAATAAAAAGTAAATCGCATATGATAGCCGGCATGTTGAAATCACCTTTTCAGCGTTTTTTCTTTTTTCTAGATTGAGGCAAGATTAGTGTGACTGACCCCTTTTTGTGAAACCAATTATAATATTCTGCAACTTTTTGTTGCTACACAACAAATAAAACGGTTCCGATCTGGCACATTATTTTCTATACTGGTCAAAGTGTGTTGTTTTCTTGTTTTTTTTTTTTTTTCCTTGGTATTGCAAAAACGTTTGCATTGCGAGTTCACTGGGACGTCTTTGAGAGAAAGATGGCCACTCCAACATCATAAACACTACGTAACATTCGTTCCTGAGCACTAATTCAGGAACTGACAGCCTGCATCATTAGACATTAGCCCTTATTCATAAACCCATCTCACATTCTAATCTAATTTCACAATGAGCATATACTAATTTTGCCACCAAACTCAACATTTAGGATTTTCCTAATGCTCTGTGACAAACCATAATTACATTATAATTAAGCATTAAAATGTAACATTAAATACTTAAATATTACTACAATAATACATTTTGCATATGAAAAATTAATAAGCCTACATGAAGCCCAACAACCCTGCTGTTATAGTTTCTTTCTGTACTGCATGCAGAGTGGGCTGAGAAAAGAGTTATTTTTAACAGGCCTGACCAGAGTTACCAAAAAGTGCATACTTTTTTAGCTGTTTTTTATAAAGCAATATAAACATGGACTGGTGCAGTATTCTTCCTACAACTGAAACTGATCAAACGAACCAATCTGCACTGCTCATTTAGATGTTGCCCAACAACTACATAATAAACAAAGACTTGGAGAGGTTTGTACATCTCTCCTGTGGCATAAATCTGTACTCATTTGCAAGGTTTGATAAATGAGGGCCACTTTCAATATGCTATAATTAAATTGAGACACTTTGCCAATAAATGCTGTGTGATGAGCGGTCTAATAAAAAAGCCAGTGAGGTCTGAGAGCTCCCTAAAGGTTTAATCACCTCAGTCTCTCAGCAGTAAATAGTCTTTGATAGTCTCTGGTAAAGGAAGCTCTTTTACAGCAGTGGGGAGGAACTGAACTCCAAGACTCTGACGTACAGCGCAGCGTGCCAGAGAGCGAAGCGTGGGAGCCTGAGCCACCATGTTGGTCAGCCTCGCCAGCAGCTGAGGATCCTTACTCAGCTCCTTGGGAAGGGTGCCGTCAGCCCGTCGGATCTCAAACCGCCCTGCTGCCCGGCACAGCAGCTCCAGGCACTCCTCCTCCTGTTCAGTGCCAAGGCCCCGGGCCAACAGGGCGACCAGTCGGGAGATAGGGGTCTGGCCCTTCAGGTTGGTCACATGGACCTGGGCACCGTAGTCTAATAGCACTTTGACGCTCTCCAGGTTGCCCTTCATGGCTGCCCAGCTCAAAGGTGTGTCATTGTTGTAGTCCCTGGCATTGGGACAGGCCCCGCTCTCCAGAAGGGCCCTCACACACTCTGGGTTATCTTTGAAGGCGGCCCAGTGAAGTGGAGTGTCCTTGTTGCCGTCCAGGGCGTTTGGCTGGGCCCCATACTCCAACAGCAGCTCCACGCAGCTCTCATCCTTCTCTGCTGCATAGTGCAGTGCAGTGCGGTTATATCCATCCAAAGCATTCACCTGATAAAGAAAGGTAATGTAAAGAGCAAAGTTATGCTAAGAAGTTAACAACACTTTGGGCAATATTTCAAATCGTGCAAGCAAAAGGTTCAGCACAAATTGGTACGTCTTAGAATTAGGGACTATGCACTTTCAAGTATGTGCAGCAGCACAACGTGCAGAAAGGCTGGCTGAAGTGAAATATAGATCAGAGGGTGTGGTAGTTCGGCACCAAAATAACACACAGACGAGCAGAGAGAATTTCAAGGTCAGGAAAATACCAAACTGCTGTAGCCCTACATTTAGAGGCTTGGTTCACCCAAATTACGAAAACTATTCTAGAACTACTTTCTACTAAATAGTCCCAAGACAGAGGCAGACAGGAAACACAGAAAGAGAGAAGGGTATTAAATGCCACAAAGGTCTCCGGCCAGGAATCTAACCATTCACATACCAGGGCCCTTAACTGTTGCGTTTTTTTTTAAATAAATTTTTCAATGCAATGAGCACCACAAACTTTCATGCACCTCCTTTGTGTTCATGTGGAGGCAAAAAAGCTCAAAGATACACATCTAAGACAAATCTAACCAAATCTGTAAGGCTAGGCACGGCTAGATTTAAATGAGAAAATGTTTTCTTGGTCATATGAATCATCAGTTATTAATAAATGCCACTGGTTACAGTTCATGACAGCACAGTATGACACTCAAAAACGTTTGGTTAAGTGAGTGGTAACATCTGACACAGAAAGCTGGGTGTCAAATGGCCACCTTTTAATGACAAAAACTATTGAATTGTCATTATCGCATAGTTTCCGTTCCATGTTTGATTACTGTACGTCTTCCATGTTTGATTGGTGCATCAGTGTTTTTGGTCGACCTATTCAATCTCACATGTCTAACCTTTCTTGGAAACACCAACAGGAAAGAGTTTAAAAACTGGTCACACCTGCACTTGGATGTTCAGTTTGATAATTACCTGTCACAAGCAAGGTTCAACTGTGTGCAGGTTTACTTTTATAAATCATACCGTGGCTGTCTGAAAGGTAGTTAAATAATCTAAAATCTTGTGGTATGCTATGGGGAATGGTTCAGTGTGTAGGAGTCATCTATGACGTACCTCTGCGCCTTTCTCCAGCAGCAGCTCCACACAGTCAGCATCAGCGACCATACAGGCACAATGCAGGGGCTTAAGTGTGCCATGCATCCGGTTCACATCAGCTCCCTTAGGGCATAAAGGAGATAAATTATGTCATTATAACTAAATACACCAACAGATATTATTCATTTAAAGTCGAACTGGAAGATGGGGCCTACCTTTCGAATGAGATCCTCCACATTGTCGTGTGGGAATGAGCGAATTGCTGCGATGGTGCGGATGAGCCGCTCAGACAAAGAGTATTTACTTTGAATGCTTTGCATGATGTACCACATAGTAGAGCTCATGTGTAACTGAGGACCATGGCACCCGGGCCAGGGTGACACTACGGCACACTGAAACACATTTTTCAAGGAGTTGGGGTTAAAAACTGTAAGACAACAGAGATCCCTAGGTCTTAAAAAAAAAAAAACATACCAGAGTAAAACAATAACACATTTTAAAAGTCCCTCAAGGTTGTTTTTTGTTGTTATTTTGCAGAATTAGACCTTTTTGTGATTTAGTGGAAGGGAGTATGTATTGCATTATTACACGTTTTAACATATAAATGCACTTATTCCACCACAATTTTACCTACAGTTTGCAAAATGCAGTGTTGCAAGGTTAGTTACTTTCCCCATGGAGATAGTGTCAAAGTGAATTATTTCATTGTGACAAAAAAAGATGCACAAACTTTGAAAACCTCATTAATTCCATATACAATGGGACGTACACAATCGGGTCTGCTATGACGAGTTATATTAAATATTGGGGGTCCAGCGATATCTCCGTTAAATAGGGAGTTTGTTATTAAGACACCTATTTTTTAAATGCACATGTCAAATTGCCAAGAATCGCGATTTGGAGTTACTTACTTGTTACTTTTATTACCAACATTAACACAAATGGACAAATTGTTCCCCGTTCTGTGACCATAACAATTTTGGCGTTTATTAAATACTGGGAGGACATCATAGAATAAGCAATCTAGATGGTGAATGCTTGTACTCCTGTTACTCTGAGAGCCGAAGCATATCATCAGCCGATACTATGATAAGATCAGCCATGTAAGCAACTACACGTAAACAAATGTTAGCCGTCACTGACAGCTAACATTAGCTCACTTGACAAGACCATGCTCCACAACAACATAAAACAAACAACAGCGATGCTCGTTTTACACCAAGCGACATCTTTATAAAACACAACAGATTGATGGTAAAAGACTAAACACAGCAGCAGCTTGACGCCGAGGGGCTGGTTTAGAAAAAAAACATTTTTATCCTCGGCTACATTTTCACCGGCAGCCAACGTTAGCACCAAGTTAGCTAGCTTGCGAGCTAACGTTAGCATCGAGAGGAACAGTCGACACACGAAGGCGAAACAAATCGATTGACATTCACTTCAAATACTTGTGAACGCGCTTTAAAGATAGTCTTCGCATCAACCGTCGATAAATTACCGATGCTACTTAGACAACGTACAGTTTCTGGTCCACGTTTTGAAGGTCTGACAGGTTACCGTATTGACTGTTAGCTGCTCGGTTCGACATAAACACGGAGCGTCAGCAGCGCTCGCGGCCACGCCCTCCGCCTCGAGCCTTCCACCCTGTATTTAAAACGGACCGGTCGCTTTACTCTGCGATAAAACTTCACATAACTTGATGTTTTATTCGAATGCATTAACGAATTACGGTGCCTGACTGGAAGGCACGTCTTTACCAAGTGTACTTACTTTCCCAAAATAGGCATGTATGGCCACCGGCATGCCGTGAACGCCTCCAGCTCATGACCATGTTAAGGTATAGTCGAACAAGTGGCTTCACAAATCACTGTCAGGAAGCACCTGGTGGACAGTGGACAGACACCAGGCACAGACAACACACAATATACCGTATATACAGTTTATTGAACAATACATCAAGTACAGACATCATGGTTTAAGGTATTTGAATTAGACCAATAGGATCAAAAAAAAGGCCCTGGTTGAAAATGATATTCTTCTATGATGTTAAAAAAAAGTTCCATTGATTAGAAGAGGGACCTGGAGATAACATTACATTTCAACTTCAGCAGCGAATCGTTTTCAACATTTAGTAAATAAGTAGTTTACTCTAAATCACACGCAAACACAAATACACACTGTCATTTTTGAGTTCTTTTATTTTCTGTTGTTTGTGTTTTTAAAAAAAAATTTATTAGCTCACCTTAATGTATATTGATTTTTTGTTTCTTTGAAAAAGGTTAAGGGTTAGAAGAGTTTCATTGCATTTTTATTTTCATGATTTAAAGGGCTTTCATATAAGAAATAGACTCATTATGAAATACACTATACTTTAATGTACTCAGAGTTGTGTATATAGAATTTCCATAGAATAAAAGAATGTTATTAACCAGAATGTCATCTTTGCTATTGTCCATGATGAGTCCATAAACAATGTCGTTTAAAAGAAAGGTTTTCTACTTGAAGAACCTTTGGGCAATGCCAGACATGTACAGTACATCAAGCCATATGTCTTCAGAATAAATTGGAAAAATAAATGAGTAGTGCCATTCAGTAGTTTCAGGATCATCACAAAATAGACAATTATCTGTTTCATTTCTAAATTGTTGTCGTAACAATTTACTGAATGGATACACTCCCATTTATAATTTTAAAATGGATTTCTTTTGGTTTGGAAGTTGTGGAGAATTTTAAATATTTAATTTGTCAGTCATATAAGTCAGTCAGTTTTACATTTTGTCTGGGACTGTGAACACAAAAAGTTAGAAGAGTGAAAACAGCCATGAAAAGTGCTGACAGCCCAACCTCGTCAGACTCAGAAATACAATTAACATTATAACAGAGAAAAACAGCAAATCCTCCCTTTTGAGAGGCAAACGCTGGAACAAGTGATTTTTTTTCTCTCCATAAATGACTTAAATGATCACTTGATTATTTAAATATGTTGAGATCAATTAGTTGTTTCAGCACCAACAGTCAGATGCAGACATGATTTTGATAACCATTTTAGAATCATTAGGTTTCATAATCCAGAGGGTTTGAAGTTTAGAGCTAATGAAATTCTAACAAAATTTGATTAGTCAGTCTTGGTTGGCAACTATTTTGATAAATCATTTAAGCAAAACATTTTTTTATATCCACACTCTCAGGTGTCAGGCTTTGCTTGCTTTTCATTGTCTCAGGTGATAAACTCATTATCTTCTGGTTTTGGGCTGTTGGCTGGACAGAATAAGCAGTTTGAGATCACCACCGGTGCACGTGGTTCCTAGGTGCTTTAGGAAATTGTAATGGTCATGAATCACTTTTGTGTTGTGTAGAGCAAACCATTAATTGATGTGTAGAGGTTTGCACAGGTAGTACATGTCATTTAGCAGACGCTCTTATCCAGAGCGACTTACAGTGAACTAATTACAGGGGGAACTCACAACCTTCCGGTGTTCTATTTGGAAACCTGACCACTAGTCCACCACAACACGCAAAGCCAGGATGAACCCTCGTCAACTCTTGAGATGCAAAGCTACAGTTGTGCTTTATTTCATCCATTATCGACTTTATGACCTTTATACCTTTCTGCAGGTCTTGCGGGCATTGTTCATCTTGCAACACATAACATGCATGGATGCAGACAAATGGCAATTTGCCAGCCAGAAAAAAAATAAATGAATAAATAAAATAAAAATCTTAAAATCACAGACAAATACCAATTTATGTGATAAAATAGCTCAAACTGCACCCGAAAGCTGATACATTGACAGGACCCGTCGGGTTCATTGCAGATAAGAAAACTCGAGAAGTGAGATGAAGACACCTTTAAATTCAGAAGGCCTAGATCTGTACACCCAATGCCTTAAATACACTTTTAACAGACTTCCCTGCTGATTAATTTGTATTAAACAAAGAAACCCATTCAACCGTTGATGTGTGCAGTGTATGTACAAAACAAAAAGACAGAAGAAATAAAATGTGACACCAGAAAGCCAAATCAAAATAATTTATTTTTGGTGACATTTCATACAGTTCTAGGATTGTGTCTCAAACACTTGGTTGATCCGTTACTATATTTCCTTTTGCCACCCATACCCAAATTAACAGAAAATAACCCAAACATTTGGAGCGGGGGATTACTGTAGGTATTTGCAAGGCGGTTAACATCAACCATATGCTTCTAAAATGATTTCACATTACTCATGAGTAAGATTCTTTTTAAAAACAAGTTAGTGCATTTATTTAATTATACTAAATCACTAGCTGCTCATACTCAATGAAAAAGAAATAACGGCCCCAGTGATTGGTTACTCGTTTTACTGCATTACTAAACCCAAAAGTCAATGCATCAAGTATTTTCGCTCAGCTGACATCTCCAAGAGTATATAAATGTCATATGCGTGATTTTATTTTGCCAATGCGATTTCACACAACTTTGGGGAAACCAGCCTACCAAGATTGGGAGAAAAGCGTTGTGCATCAGAATTAAAATAAATAAATTTAAAAAGCAATACATACAGTGAGTCAAACTTCAAATTCTAAGTCAATCTGCTTGTTTTTCAAAAATTAAAAAAAGGATAAAAGAGAAGAAAAAAAAGAAAAGAAAAAAAAAACAACAAACAAACCAGCAAACTCACCCTAAAAAGCACAAAACAATATGGTGGATACCTGCTGTCAGAAGCCTCCCTCTGTAAATTCAGTACTAGAACAATTACATTCTCCCACACACATTTTCTAGTGAAGGGTTATCAAAATATAGCATAGGCATCTAAACCTCTACAGCTTCCTCAAAAATCCAGTTTTACTGGGCCAAAAGTTTCCCCAAAGACTACATTTAGTAGACCTCGTCAATTAAAAACAAAACTTTATCCTAGGAGACTATGATCGTAGGTAGCTGGCACAATAGCACGTGAAAATGTCCCAATTTTCTTTATACCCACGATTTGGCTGCCAAATATCATGTAGCTATCATCCTCAGCTAACAGCACTCCTCGGTCTAATTTTGACACTATGCCATTGTTAAGAACAATTCACAGATATAAGCTTAACCTGGATATCCATTGATGATGTAGAAAAGCCAAACCTCACCTAAACCACCAGGCGCAGGGAACAGTCAAATCTTATTAACCTATTCTTTTTCCCCCCCTCTTTGAAAATGTCTCCCTACTACCAAAACAAACATGTAAACAGAGAACCTGACTGATTATCAACATGACAATGTTCTGAATCCATCACCAAAACAGTTCAGATCGATAAGAGATAAAAACTCAACATGAAAAACTTTGGACCAGGCTAGCAGGTTCGGTGAGAACCCCAAAGTGGATTTCGGCTTCAAACAAAACCACACATCTGACTGCGGCGTACATCAACAGTTTCTGATATCCGACTGATACAATTTAAGCCAATTATTAACCAGGATCAAAATACCACCATTGAACACATTTCATTAATATACATTAGAAGCCACACTGTCCAGTTCCAGGACAATGATTGCGAGTCTGATGTAAAAATCAAAAATCATCCATTTCATTACATCAGTGCAGCAGCACACTGTAGCACTTCAATCAAGTTGCTTAACAATCAATGCATACACAGACATCAGTCAACCCTTCAGTCATACTTGCAAACCTAAGCACACACGAAGAAAAAAAAAAACTGATGTCTCATTGCGTGTTAGTGATATCTTTCTATATGTACATGACATATATGCATGTTCTTTTCTTCTTAGTGCATATTGTTCTTGCAGACATCTATTCTTTAAAATAATAAAAAAAAAAAAGGTAGAGTGCCGTTTACACGGCCCAGCATCCCACCTTTCCCTAGCAGAGCATAAATGAGACTGCCTCCAGATAAATCGCACTTAAAAAATTATTTTAAGCATAATGCTGGAGGCCAAAACAAGATTTGTTTTCTTTTCAAATCCCTCATCAAAGTTCTTCAGGTGTCATTTTGCCCATTAGTCCTGGATGTCCCGGTCTTAATGTCATTTTAAAAGCTTTTCTTTGGACAAGTTCCAAGGGGGTAAGGTGGCTACCATAATGTTGTTGCTTTTATGTTATTCATTTTTATATAATTATATATATCCATGTATATAGTCATACATCTTTTTTCTATTCATATCAAGTTTTTACTTTGGCGATACTGGTGGGATATTCTGCTCTTTGCCAGTGTGCCTGTAGCCTCCCTGCGGGGAGCTGCGTCGGGCTGGAGGTGGGCGCCTCTGTTCCCGAAACTTGAGACCCCCGGTGCCTCTGGGGCCGTTGCTGCGGTAGTAGCCTTGAGAGTCACGTTCACGTGGTGGTCGGCTCTCCTTGCACTCCCATCCCCCCTCCCTTTCATGGACTCTCTCTTGCTTGTCACCAGGGCTGCTGCTGGAGCCCGGCTCCTCAGCCTTGTTCACACGCAACTCGCGTAACGGCTGGCCCGACACAGTGACCGTGGAAGCTGGGGCAGGGGCCGCAGGGGCCGCAGGAGGAGGGTCCTTGGGTGGCCGTTGGCACACCTCGGCGTAGCTGAGTTTACGTGGCTCCTGAACCAAGGCAGGGGAAAGGCACAACTTTAAAAAAACGATGCAAAACAGACTCATAGAATAACATTTTTGATTTCCCTAGTCAAACCCTCAGATCTCATAATCTTAACGCTCATCGGGGTAGGAGTGAACATCCAGGACATTTGGTGGGAAAGGACAGAGAGAGATTAAAGAGAGACACTGAAGGAGAGTGACAGGTAGAGAGGAGAGAGAGAACCAAAGCCAGTTAGTCCACTACCTCACTGCCCTCTATGCGCAAAAGATCTCATCATCAGGAAGACAACTATGCTCAAGTGCAGGCTGTCATTACAGAGAACCAAATTCTCACCTGTGCAGGGGTGGGAATAGTGGCTGTAGCAGGAGCCGGTGTGCTGGGAGTCGCTGGTGTGGAGGCAGCAGCAGAGGGTTGAGGCCTGGCGCTAGGCACGGGTTGTGTGGTAGGGGTAGGTGGGTTTGCAGTAGGTTGAACTGGCGCGCGTGGAGCCACTTTTGGAGCTGGAGGCTCTGCCCGATCCACCCTCTTCTCCTGACGAGTGACACTGACGGAACAAGTTTCAGACATTCAAGTTACCATGTCAAGTTTAATACAGGCGTTTGAATATCCCGACTTAAATTGTCATTGTTGAGTCATACCTAGGGGCTGAGGGTCCAAGTGGTTGTGTAGCAGATTTGGCTGCTGCCAGGGCAGGACTCGAGACCGGCACAGCCTCCTCTGTGACTGGTGGTTGGCCTGAAGCTGGGCTCACAGTGGCTTCTTTATTGGCTTGTTCAGTCTGTAAAAAAAAAAAAAAAAAGCAAGGAGACATGCACATTACACCCATCAAGTCCCTCTCTCAAGTTTATCCAAGAGATTGACAAACTGTTAGTCTTAATTTCCTCTTACCTTGTCCCTGTACAAACCGCGAACAACATCTGACATTCGGTTTTCCAGCACTGGCTCTCCTTGTGTGCTGACCACGCAGCCAGGAAGAGGTGGGAAATTGGTAGCTGCCAAGTCAAACTTGGGTTGAGAAACCTTGACTTCTGCTAGCGGTACAGGCCTCTGAGAAAGGAAATTGAAATGAAGCCAACAAACAGAAAAGATCACGAGATGGTTCAAGCTTTAAAATCAACAGACGAGTTTAAGGGAAGTATGAACTTTGCCGTTTACCGCAATCCGTTCATCTTCTCGCCTTCTCCGTGTTCCTCTGTAGGTTGTGCTCCGTCTGAAATGCAAATAAATTATCCATCAACAACAGTCAACAGTCAAGTGTCACTGATTGATAAGTCGATCCACAGAAAAATAATCGTTAGCTATTTTGATTATCGATTAATCATTAAAGTAATTTTTCATGCAAAAATGTTAGAAAATTATGTTTTTAGCCTCTCAAATATGAAGATTTCTTGCTTTTCTCCAACTACAGCCCAAATCTAAATCACAGCCAATAAACAGCAGCCATTACAGTCAGGTAAAAACAGGTTCACCTTCCACGTCCAGCCATGCCGCTGTCATCGCTGGGGTCCAAAGACGAGGAAGAGGAGGAGAGATGTGAGAACGCTGAGCTCAGGTCAGAGGCTGACTGGACTGGAATGGTGGTTGTAACAGGAGCGGGGGGCTGCGGGCTGCGCAGTCCAGTCAGACTCTCCAAGGGGACAGGAGTTATAGACGCTGAGGTCACCTCACTCGTCCTCACCTGGGGCTTCACATGGTTTCTGTTGCAGAAAACAAAAACAAACAAAAAAAGGTGAAGATGAGCACGGTCAAAATTAAGTTAAAAATACTCTTACGGCATACTGTTTACCAGTGTTTCCTTTCCAGTTAAACTCATGTTAGAAAATACACAAAAGGACACCATGACATTGTCCTCAAAGTAACTTTACCAATGTAGTTCAATAATTCAGAAATATGAGTGCTTTTAATATCTTAATGCCTTGAAAGATGTTCAGCATCTATAACAGTACAGCAGATCTAATGTAATGATGTCACATGTTGAACCACTGTGTGGTCCTTTAAGTGGCGCTTGTGTGTGGACATAATGCCACTACATACAGAATACACACTGATCACAGTGGTTATGAGATGAGAATTGCAACAGATGGTAATAAGCCTTTTTTTTTTTTTTTTTTTTTTTAAAGAAAAATGTTATTTGTTGTGAGTCTATCAACAATTTTCAGATAATGGAGGCTGAAGCAGATAAATGAGTTATACGGAAACACTGGTGTTCTCAGTTTGCTGGAGGAATAAGACAGCATGCTGTGTCCTCAGGGTAAATGTGTAGACATGCATGGACGGGGGTTTGGACTTCATTTGTGCTCATGATTGGCTGAAGCTGTGGAGACTTTGATGGCAACATACTTAACGTTTGGAAATCTACAACCAACCATAAATCTATTGGGAAGAGCTGACAACGCTACTAATATCTTAATGCACCACAAATAACGCTTTGAGACAGAGATCGTTTGTCAAAGGCGTAGCAGCGTGATTCACATGGACTGATCTTCTCACAAGTCTTTGACCCTCAGATCTCATAATCTGAACGCTCATCGGGACGCGAGTGAAGCTCCTGACTTTGGAAGGGAAGGATAAGAGAGCCAAAGAAGAGAAAAAAGGAAGAGATGAAGAGGAGAAAAAGAAAGAGAACCAGAGCCAGTTACTCCACTCCCTGGTTTCCCTCTATGCGCAACTTGATCTCATCATTAGGTCTGACTTGAGAAGTGTCCACTGAGATATTTCTCTGTGAAGCCGCCTTTTCACTGCATAAACAAACTCGCAAAATAGTCATCCCTTTGTCAAAGACTTAAAGCGTACAGATTAAGGCTCGACAGCTGCCTGACCGAGACTCCACTCCAAACTGTCAGCATTTCTTTGTTATAGCATATCACAACACATGGCATGTGGTAATACAATCACTGACGAAGAAAGCAGCAGTAAAACTAAGAAGAAAAAAAAGTTTTAAAAAATGGGTGGTTAATAGTGATGGAAAGATACATGTTATGTTACATGTAATAATTTAAATACCTAGAGGACATTTTGGAGCCATAACTGGAAAAGGTCAGTTGCTCAGAATCAGATAGCTGCTGCAGCTATTTAGTAGGCAAACCTACATTTATCAAATGACATGACAAATCCAGGATGTCCATTACTTGGCAACAAACATTTACACATAAAAAGGATCATGGCCATAAAAGTCTGACTGGCAGAAGACATGGGCCCCGTTATGGATTTAGTCATTTGGCTGTGGCAGTATGGTAAGAGATGAGGGTAGCGATGAAGCTTATTGTACAGTATAACAGTGGTACCTGAAGGCATTTATTACATTCTTTCTTGAATAGAGGGGGACACTGTGGGAACAGTAAGAAGACAGGGATGGAAGAACATTCCCCTGGTGAGGTCACATTATCTTTAGACAAAATTTAACTGCAGATGATCTGATGTTCACAATTTATCATCGTTCAAACAATGAGACAAATGGTAAATTATTCCAATTTAAAATACGTTTACGTTAAAACTATATTTTGATTTAAAAAAAAGGCACAATGAGTAGGGTTTGTAAACGCAACATTTAAAGTTGGCCCCTCCTCTTGGGCTCATCAAGGGTTAAGGTGATCTATATTTGCGGTTTTTTCTGTGCTGTGTCAGCTATTTACATAGCTTCCTCTTAGATGCATGCGTATGAACTGGCACCTGGTCGCAATGTTTTTATTGAGGTTGAAATGCCCCAGATACAGACACAGCCACACACTAGTGGGTCATAAGTGATGATTGAGAGGGATTCTTTTTCTACAAGTCTATACATTGTTTTTTAGTCATTGTGCCTTTAAGTCAAACATTTTTTTTTTTTTTTTTAAATAAACCTCAAACTAACAAACGGCATCTGGAGATTAAGTCCTTACCGGTTTCTGTTGAATGGGCGAGTGATATTAAGAGAACTGGAGCCAGTTTTGTAGTGTCCAGCAGAGCCAAATCCATTCACAAAGCTACTGTTGGGAAACGGGGCCTGCACAAGGGGAAAAAGACAATATTTACAAATCCTATTTCATGCAGTATATAAATACAATTGACATGTTATTCATTCAGTTTCTGCAATAGGCACCTGGAAATACATTTCCAGTAAGTGTAGAACTGTTTAAAATACTGAATATTTTTGAATAACTCGTTATGCAAAATGTTGACTGTCAATTTGGAGACTGGGAAAGAACCATTTAATTTAAGTCGATACATTTCTATTCAGACGTTGCGATGACGTGATGACAATAACTAACAATGAATTATGCAGGGATTTTGGGGATGAAGAACTAGGTTTATTGTTTGCGTCACATTTTACGCACTTAATGCTGACACACAGAAACAAAATAAACATGGGGAGAGTAAATGAATGGTTAATTCCAGAGTAAGTTTGTGTTCCAGTGATAGTCTCAAAGCATTGCGAGTGCAGTAAGTCTCACCAGAGGAGTTTCAAAATATGGTGTGGGCGAAGGCGTCCAGGTGGGAGGTACGATGCCGTAGACCGGGTACTGCTGCTGGGGATACACGTGCTGCATGTAGAGCGGAGAGCTGTACTGGGACTGGCTCTGGGACTGCTGAGCGTACAGGCTGCTGTCCATGCTACGGTAGCCATTCTTTGCAAAGAATGTGTTGATGGCCTTTATCCTGGCCTGTCAGCATGGAAAACCAGGAAAAGAGCAAAGACTGAAATAACTAAAAACAACTTCAGACGGGCCTTTCCGAAATGACAAGAGTTCTAATTTAACTCACCATAATGGGTTTTCCCTGAAATGTTTTTACTTCCTCTCTCAAATACTTGTATGCCTAGAGGAGCATAACAGGGAAGTTGAAGAGTGCAATTCATAGTGTAGCCTTTAACTGACCTACAGACAGCTTAAGGATCATTTGAGCGGCGTTACCTGTTGAGCGTCTGTGTCTGATTGGAATGTGATGTACCAGTTGTTGTTGTGTGCGAACTCAACACTTATCACCTTTGGACAGTTGTCATTTTTGAACAGTGCCTCCACTTCCTGTGAATTACATACAAAGGTTGGTTTCACACTTCACGTAAACATCTACCTCCCCACTACAATTTGATGCTTCCAAAAGACAGACTGCATATGCACAAGTCAGCTTTACCTCAACGGGTGTGGTTTCAGGTACCTCCCTCAGGATGATAATGCACCGCTTGTGATTAGGACGCACTTTCTCCCCTTTCTCATCCACTTGTACCATAGGAGAGGCTGAGGGGAAAGTCAAGGTATTTCATTACAGACATCACAGACATATGCAGACCGTTTTATTGTACATCGAGTTAAACGCTCCACTTACATCTCAGCACATCCAGGATGAGCTCCATGTCAGTGGTGAGGACCTTGATGCCCTCCATGCTGGCGATAGTCCAAATAGGGACAAATTGGTCACTGTCCATCTGGGACATCAGGTACAGATCCTTTGAGAGATTTTCTCTGAAATCACAAAAAAACAAATCCATGTAGATTAGCCTTTCCTTGGCTTGGGAAATAACAAATCCACTCCAAATTATACAGTAAAAAAAATTAATTAAAATAAAAAAGGTGGTTTGAGTGCTAGTCTCTTACCTGGAGAAATAAAACTCCAACTCCTTCTTCAGAGACTCTCGTAGATTCTCAGAGGAGATCTGAGGTTGTTCTTCAGTTTTGGAATCTACCGAGAACCAAAAAACTAAAATGTCAGCTACAATACAATTGTTCTATACGTCTACTTTTTAAATGATGCCTTTAATGTTGACATTAATTTAATTGTATTAATCTTTCTTCTGTTTTTGAAATATCCAAAAAAAAGGTGAAAGCTTCTCATGTTCAATTGTAAATAATTGAAGCTAATGTTATAAAATAAAAACTCTTGAGCCAGCCTGTAAAATGGTTATGAAACATACTGAAAATTGTTACCAGTTGCTAAAGGAAAGCTGGTAATGTTTACATCTTGCAACATCTGTGGACAGATTTTTGTGAATGTGATAGCATCGCAACCGTGCAAGATACAGTCACAAAACATTACAGGTGTGTAGCTGGGATCAAAATGAAGGTCGATTTAAAAGATGAAGGGGGGCAAAGGGTCATTGGCTCCCCTACTTTACGCCCCTGGCCTGATTTTGCGTCGCGGCTGATGTGATCCATCGCAAGATGGTCTCTAGTTTTGATTTAAGTGTGCACAATGCTTTGTGAATATACTTGCAATTATACTGATGCAACGTAAAATGATGAAGGTGAAAGTAATGCTTTTCCAAAAAAGCTAAAATTAAAGTTAATCAAATGATGTGGCTTTGAAGAACCAGTAGTCGGCATTATTCATCGGCATTATTCAACCTTATTATTCATTAATGTCAACCAAAGACTGCACCCACTGGTTAGCACTGCTGAGGTGATCAGTTGGTATGAAAACCTACAGACTGACATACTGCGAGTCAGTGTGCTGCAGTGGAAAGCACATTTGTGAGACAATACTCAAAGAACAGTATTATATTTAAGCTATGGAGGCCGTTAATGATGTGAGACCATAACATTTTATATTAAACTAAAGATGAATAAATACAATACAAGAAAACCCTTAGTTGCAGTCACAGTTGGTGTGTGGAGATGACTGCTTGTGATGCGAAGTGACTGACCTGAGGTCCCTGTGGTGGACTCAGCGGGGGAAAAGCCCAACTCTGGAGGGTCCATTCCATTTACTGCTATCTCAGCTGTTGCTGTGGAGCTGCTGTCATCCAGGGACGTGAATCCCACAGTGTACGGCTTACACCCAGCTGACGAAGGCTCAGAATAACCTGTGAACAAGGTTAAGAGTTTCATTGAAAACCAACAGAACTGTCTAATTTTCAGGGCTGCTTCACAATGGCTATAAAAGTCCTATACACCTCCCAGTGTTTGGCTTTGTATTGTGTGTGTACTTTAATAAATGTTAGATGTATACAGGTGTCAACAAAAAAGTAAAAAAAGCAAATAAGTGAGAACGTATGGCAAAAACTGTGTTTAAACATGAATACAACTGTAACATTCAACATTTTTATAAAATAAATATAGTTTTTTCACACTTTAAAGCTTGCATTATAATCAAATCAATTAAGAGTTTCCTGATGGATATTTTATTGGGCTGATGGAAGTGTATCTCACCCTCACTGATGTCTGAGGGGGGCCAATGAGGGCTGTTGGTAACAGCCTCGCTGGGGGCCACAGGCATCTCCTGCCACACTTTGGCATTTGGGTTTAAACCGGCGCCCTTAGAGGTGACCTTCAAAGCAGAACACAGCAGGATCAGTGGAGTTCAATTCATATCAACATTAAAAAGCAGAATGACATGCACAACAAATCAAATCAAACAATTTATATAGCCACATAAACACAGCCGAGCCCTACACTACCATGAGATTTGTGTATTTAATATTCTTATAACAAACGTGTTATGTGTTGTCAGACTGAAATTATATTTACTTTTTGTTGTTTGGATAAATAAATATTAGATATGTAGCCAGCGTGCTACATCTGCCTATCACAAAATCGACATACAAAAACCAGGCAAATACAACAAAAAAACGTTGCTGATTTAAAGAGGAATTAAACTGTAGTCTCCAACCAAGTGCTTGACGACAGAGCAAACCATCACTACACCTGCTGACTTCACTTATTACTTTAGCCTTATATTGGGGGGGGGCACTAATTGAAATCACCTGGTGCAATCTTAGGATGGCAGGAACACTTGCATACAATTGGGCCTCCATGTCATCTAATTGGAAACCAGAGCAGTGCAATATAAT
Source organism: Bovichtus diacanthus (assembly GCA_943590825.1). Lineage (NCBI taxonomy): Eukaryota > Metazoa > Chordata > Actinopteri > Perciformes > Bovichtidae > Bovichtus > Bovichtus diacanthus. The sequence goes on from CALSBV010010214.1 coordinate 3,634,279, forward strand.
GTGCCACAGAGGGCCCCATGATCTCCTGCTGAACAAAAGAGGCTATTACCCCGTGAACCTCGAGGAGGAGAAAAACTTTTGAGTAACCACAAACTCTGTAGTAATAAATGCTGAACACACACAATGTTGAGAGTACTTTGTGTTGCCTTCACAAACATATTTATATTTTTGATGCACACTATTTAAGGATTAGATAGGTCTCTCCATATCAAAGGGGCAGTGGACTGGCAGGAGAAATCCTGACCCTGCAAAGACCCGTGGCCAAGAATAGATCACATACTGTACATATTGAAGCATACAGACACTGATGTGAACCAACGGTGGATTGTGCGAATATCCAAGGAGTGGATGACAGCTGTTCACTAACTTTTAAACTGTCAAATTTACCAGCTTCTTCTTTTGACAGTGTCACCTGCAAATAGATCCACCCACTTGACAGCAAAAGCACTCGGCCTGACAAGTACAGCTGCCACTTACAATATGCGTCAAGACGCTCCTCTCCCACCAATTAGACGAGAATGGATGTGCCATACGGTTAGGCCTCAGTGTCATTTAAAAGAGCACGAGCATTTATTTGCAACTTGACACATGGTTACAATGCATGCTTGTGTGTTACAGGCCGTGGAAAGCCAAGTAATGTCAGCTGACTGCGCAGCGCAGCACAGGCCAGGTATTTGCAACGCATGTCACTGCGCTAGCTCAGTTAGCTAGTAGCACGATTAGCTAACACATAACGTTAGTGAACGAACGTTTACCCTTCGGCCAATAATCTAGCCATCGATCACCTACATCTCAAAAACCACTCAATCAGTACTTATCTGCCCCCAATACCACTGCCGCCAGTCTGCATCAGTGTCATAACTTAACTTACAGGCTAATGATTACTCAGCAAACTACTTAACGAGCTTGCTGTTACAGTGGCTAAGCTAGCGTCAGCTAGCTCACTAGGGGCTGCGGCGGAGATCAAGCTAACGATAAGTGTGAAATCACCTGCTGTACTGGCTGCAAGTTAGTAATTCGTCGTGCAAGTGCTGCCATATGTGCGGTGTCTGAGGCATATTACGCTCGATAATCAATATCACCTTGTGATTAAACACTAGCAGACAGCGATATTGCAAATGGTCACAAAGTCAAAGTCAAGCTGAAAGGTAGAATCTTCAAATACGTCTTGGTTACGTTAATTTTAGGTGTTGCTTAATGAATATCGCGCAGAGGGGGGCGTACTGTGCTCACAGGTCTCCAAAGGGTAGCTTAGCCAGCTAGCTAAAGAAGGCCTCACTCACCATGCCGCCTGACCCTCCGTCGATCCCCAGCGGAGCCTCGTCCTTCCCACCGGTCTTCGGTCCGGGATCAGCCTCCTCCTGCAGCAGCGGCGGCTCTCCGCTCTGGTCTGAACTCATCAGCCGCTCCTGACTCACTTCCACTCCGTCGCGTTCTCCCGGCCCCCGCCTGCCACCACCTCCTCTTTCCGAAGCGGCGACTGTGTTCAGCAGTCAGTCCGGTTCTCTCCTGTTCGACTGGATTGGCAGTAGCACTAAAACTAGCTCACTAGCTAGCTAGCCGGTTAGCAGGTATGCTACAAAGCTAGCGACCTAGCGTGCTATGAATCAACGAAGCGGGCTAACGCCAGCTAGCTCAATGAATCAAACTCGCACGCTAAGATACTAAAGGTATAAGCGATGCCAAACCATGACTCTTCTTAGACCACAGTCCCCGCTAGCGTTTCATCAAATATAACACCACACTGCGGGTTTGTGAGGCGCATTCCTAACCGGGCGACCGGAGCGGACACTGGGGACACGCACCCTTCCTCAGCGCAGGCACACAGTCCGCCGACGTCCCGGCTGCCACCGCGAGTTCTCGGTGACCTCTGCAGAAGCCATTTCCTCTTCCTTTTCCGGATTCACACTGTAGTTTTCTACAGGATTGTTTTTAAGGTACACAGTATACATTATGAGAGTATTTTTTTTTTTTATCAATCTCATAATTTTTTGTAAAGTTTGACATTCATTAATGTGAATTTGATAAAGTAAACCTCGCTTTCATGCTTTCAAGAAAGAAATGGAACTTGTATATAACTACACAGCATAAAACATTGACACTGAGACTGTGCTCCCAATTTAATGTTGTGTGTGTGTGTGTGTGTGTGTGTATACTGCGTATATATACTGTATGTACACGTGTGTATGTATATGCTATACAAATACATTTGAATTTAATTGAGCTCCAAACATGAAATTTTAGCCTGAAGCATGTTCAAAACCTTTGCTTGTGTATAGCCTATCAGTGTTTTTACTGTACATATACTTGGACACTGTATGCAAATTAATATGATTCTTATTTTAATAGTCAATTTCTCAGGACAATTCACATTCTGCTCCATTTAAAATAAAGGACAAACAATCAAATTTTTGTAAATATGTCTTTAATCGGATGCTTGATATTTGGTATCTGAAGGTTTTGAGAGTTGTAAAAGCTACTGAACATCACTGCAGATTAACTGGGGGATTAATACAGAATTTAGTGTCGTATCATATCATTGATTGAGCCAATTCCCTGGACTTCAATAATGAGAAAGGATAAAACAGGTAGTAGGACAAGAAAAATTGCCTCGCTCTGTTCTTGGGAGCAGACTATTTCCCGAGAGGACTCCTCTTTTTGATCACGTGCTCCATGTCGGCGTGTTCGGAAGTGTCTAGTTGGATGTTGTACTTGGCTAGGATCTTCATAATGGGCCTGATCTTCAGCCACCACTGTGTCTTAGGGATGCGGTGCCTGCAGCAGACAGAGGAGGGATATTACACACCAAATATTCACCATTAAACATGTCACTAGTAGTACAGTGAGTTACATCAAAAACATCTTACTCAAGATCTGTGTTTTCCTTCAGTTCAGTTAGAGGCTGGAAGGTGAGCGCCCTCTTCCTCATGCCCAGCACACAGGCGGAGTCTGGTGTGTTGGCAAAGATACGACCTAAAGGGCACAGGAAGTGAAACAGTTCGGTTAATGTGCCATGTTATGATCATCACTATCAACCACGGAGAAATAGAGTGTTATTCATTCTTATTGGCAGTGGTGGAAAAGATATTCAGATCCTTTACATATGTAAAAGTAGCAATACCATATTGTAAAAAATACTCAATTAAAAGCAAAGGTCCTGCAATCAAAATGATACTGAAGTAAACATACAAATATATGAACTGTTTTGCATCATGTTTTCATATTTCATGTATATGATTGTATATTGTATACATTTTTACATGTACCCAGTTTTTCATTGAAAATGAGATCCCAATGTCAATGGGATTTACCTGACAAAACAAAGGTTATCTCAGATAATACAAGCTAGGAGCAAAAGGAAAATTATTCATTATTTCCCCCTGTGTGCGTTTTAGGATTACACATTATAATTACTAATGCATGAATGTTTAGGTGGCATTTTACAACTACATTTAAACTAACTCATTCACTGTAGTTTGATACAACAATGCATCAGCTGATCACATGGTTTGTGTATATAATCTTCGTCTGCAAAGTACCCAGTAAGTAAGGCTGTCAGAAACATTTTAGTGGAGAAAAGCAACAATGTCTTCCTCAGTTTAATTACAAAGTAACAATAATAAAGTGGAAAAGCTCAAGTGGGTACAAGTACCTCAAAATTATACTTGCAGTACTTACAGTAAATGTACTTTGTTACATTTCACCACTGCCTGTTTGTATTATATATATTCTCAAAATGTGCGACAGAAACATTTGATTTGCATGTACCGTGCCGGTAACACTCCTTGAGCTTCTCAGTCAGCCACAGAACGGTCTTGGCTCCCATCTTTGTGCCAAAGTTTCTGTCAAAGGGTGTTGGAGTGCCACCCTGTAGTCAAAAAAGGACAGACGGGTACATCGTTGATCACATTGTAATATAGCAAAAACAAGGAGAGAAAAGACCGTTTGATGCATTAACAGACCTGCTGCATGTGTCCGAGGACATTCTTACGGCAGTCGAAGGTGCCTTTGCCCTCCTCTGAGTACAGGTTGAAAATGAAGTCAGTGGTGTAGTTGGCATTAGAGTTCTCATTCCTATAGTAGAATGAAAAGTGACAGATTATTGTACAGTTATCTGGGAGGATATGGACTAATAGCTGATTTATATGCTTCCAGAGTGAGAGTGTGACATTGCACAGTTCACGCCTGACTAAAAACCTACCTGAGAATCAAACCTCTCTTCACTGTTGTCTTCATCTTCTCCAAAAGATGCTCTACGTTCATCTACAGTCCACAGATCACAATGAGAACACATTTATAACTCTCATCCTGAAAACATATTTAACAAGGACTACCAATGGTAAGAAACAACCATGATAGCAAAATGTCTTAATTCTTCTTAAAACATTGGTTATGTAATTAATTTTATCTGAAAAAAAAAACAAAAAATATTAATAATATTTTAGGAAAGTAACAGTTGATTTGCACATTGTGTAAAACGCACATTAGGAAATCTGTGTCTGCTGCCTTTGTTTCTGTCTCCTTCAAAATGCTTGAGAGAGTGCCCCTTCCTCTTTCATCATCTTTATATTCTTCATTCTTTATAGATTCATATGTAGCTTACTCCCCTCTTCATACTTAGTTAGTTGTTTTTTTTGCCAAATACTGCACCTTACCTCATCTTGTTGAATATTGCACCTTAATATTGCACCTTACCCCATCTCAGCTCATCTTATTAAAAACTAATTCTACATATATATATTGTATAAAACACTTTGCACTATTTGTACATTTTTGTAAATGTTTGCATCTTATACTGTCTCCTACTGTGTATTGCAACTGTTGCACAACAATTTCCTTCTGCATTAAAGCTGCAAAGGCTGCAATTGGGTGCTTTGGACTGGGATCCCCAAGGACCACAATACATTGGTCATTAAAAAAAATCACTAATTCAAACAGAATTAGAAACAATATGAAGTCATTAGGAACAAATTGATTGACAAACTCATGAACAATTTGAATGAAGGACTAAAGCACCTGTGAGATATGTGGATACATAGAAAGTAAAGGCCTGTGAGGAGCCCAGAGGTCGGGTTAAGGTTAACGTGCAGAGAATCTTAAAACTGAAAACTTGATAAACTTGTCCTGTCATCAGCTCACCTCCAGGTCTTTAATGCTGAACTTTTCCTCATAGATGTAGGCGGCATCAGCCCCAGCAGCCAGACCGGCCATGGTGGCCAAGTAGCCGCAATATCCACCCATAGTCTCGACGATGAACACGCGGCGCTTGGTTCCTGCGGCAGACTGCTTGATTCTGTCACAGGTCTGCAGAAAAGAAACATTGGATAAATGAATTTAGCTGTTTTTTGTTTTGTACTTATGTGTGTATATTTGCTGTTGAGGCACTGACAGCGGTGATGGTGTTGAGGGCGGTGTCAGCGCCGATGCTGAAGTCAGAGCCGGGGACATTGTTGGAGACGGTGGCGGGGATAACCACCATGGGAATGCACATCTCCTCGTATTTCTCTCTGGCCTGAACCAGCTCCAGGCCTCCCACATAGGCCTGCAGCGCAGCGGGGAGAAGATGAAGATTAACTTGTTTCAGGGCTTTTTCTCAGTGAGAGAAAGATCAGCCAACACTGACATGACTTCTGGTTTAGAAGGAGAAGAATTGCTGTCACGTCTTTTTTACCTCAAATCCACCAATGATCACCAAAGCGTGGATGTTGAACTTTGCAATATTCTGGCTAATTTCCTCCAACAATTTTCCTGGCAGAGTTCTTTGGGAAACAGAGACAGATTACACAGTGAACACTTTAGTAGACAAAAGCTGTACAACTGAAACAAGAGTAATAACTTGTGTTTTACCTCTTGGTGCCCAACATTGAGCCTCCTTTTCCAGTCCAGCCAGTCACTGAAGTCCAAGTGATAGGCTCAATCTGTAGTGAGAAAAAAAACACTACCTTAATATTTAATCTGACAGATATTAAAACATGGCTGACTGTTTGGAAACAGACACAGAAAACACACAGTTTGTTTTACAGTATACATTGTGTGTAGTGTGTGTGTTATTCAGAGTCTCTTGTTATTTTAAATTTATGAAGAAAAAAGTTAAGAAAACCAAAATAGAAAACATTACGTGTTATAAGTAGAACATGACCCAAGTCTGTTTGTCCTCTGTACAGTTTTACCTTCAACGTACAACAGGCTTGTATGTTTAATTTACTAAGTTTTATCTGATACACTATGTTTTGACACTACGGCTGACTTGAAACTTGACACACTGATATCAAAAGGGCAAATTAAAAAATGTGGTTATGGGTTCTATTGATTTTATGTGTGACGGTTTTACATAATATGGTTGTATTTTTGTTTTCCTTTCATACCTATGCCAATGATATTTCAGAAAGCGTTTATTTATAATTTGTCATGCTGTTGTCTATATTTATGTACAGTATATTTCAATGTATCTTAGCTATTTTCTTACTATATACTATATTTCAGTATATCTCACATGTAAATGACATATGATCTCAATACCAATTTCACCAATTAATGACAAAAGGAGCAAAGAGGGAAATGTACACTTACCTGTCCGTGAGCCAGACCGTCAAAGCCGTCATGTACAGCCAACATGGTGTGGCCCTGGATGATGCCCATCCTGACTGTTGAACGGACGGCGGCGTTCATACCAGCGCAGGGAGCGCCGATGTTCATGATGGCCACGTTGATGTTGCTCTGGTCAGTAAGAGAGAGAGAGAAGAAGAAGAGGGCTGAAGAGTTAGTTATGGGAGAAAAGGATGTTGGTGTAAAACACTCAAATCATGAATGTTATTTTTCATAAAGAATAATCTTTATTTACAGTGGGAGGATTCTGGCTTAGAAAATGACCTTACCTTAACATCCGGGGGGTTGATGTGAGCCAGCAGCTTATATGTCTTCCAGTTGTTCTCAAAACTCCTGCACGTCATGAATACGGTTGAGTGTTGGTAGTTCAGAGCAATGCACACTTTTCTTTTTTAATATTTCAGTGGTGGTATATTAATCCCTATCAGTGATAGCATTGATGTTTTGTTTTTTTATCATTTGACTTTTGTCATGTTTTTCTGTGTTTTATTTAATTTGTTCTATGTTTGTACTTTATCCTGTTTATTTTCTTTGTTCAATTCATTGAGACTATTGAGGACGGAAGCTGCCAAAATAAAAATAAATAAATGACTTGACAAATACATTTTAAATTAATTAAACCAAAAATAATATTAAAATATTAAATGTAGGAATTAATTCATTAATACAATGTGACATAAATTCTTACTTTAGCTTCTTTATTTATTTAGCTTTGTATTAATTTCCATCTTTATTTACCTTCCTATTGAATTTTCCCTTTTATGTATTTATTATTTATTTTTGCATTTATTTATTTTTACATTACCTATTATTTTTAATGTATGTATTTCTTTATCATTTTCCCTTATTATATTTATTCCCAAACTTATTTATTTCTGGAATCTTTTTCTTTCTTTCTTTTCTCTGGGGGCCTGTCATTCAATGTGTCATAGGGGCAACTTTTTGTCCATTAGTTGATCAACATTAGACTGGCTATTCAACTATACTTACATTTGGTCAATTAATCAATGCCTACATTAATGTTTTTATGTTGTTTTTGGTATATTTAATGGCATATTAATTGAGTCATTTATTTGTTTATTTTGCCAGTTTCCATCCTCCATATGAAACTATACAACTATTAAATCCGGCGAGTGCCACCAAAAGTATTATATATAATAATAGTCAATTAATAAATCAACCAAATCCATTTTTTTTATTATAAATCAATTAAAAATAAATCTAAATCATGCATTATAAACCCAAAATGAAAAGATCATTAAAATTCCCAGGTAATAATTCTGTTTCTTTTCTTGTCTTCAAATTTAAAATGATGGATGAATTGAATTGATCATTACAATTGCACTCCTCTACATTTAAGGGGAAAATACTTACTTTCCTCTGAGCTGGATGGCATCTTCAAATCTGCCCTCAGCCATGGCGGCGCAAACATCTTTGGTCTGTAGCAAAGTGAGCGACAGAGAAAGATGAAGAAATCCCTGACTGTAATGTCAGTGCACACATCTTCCAAAACAAGTAGAGAAACATCCAAAGAAAGTACATTAACTAAATATTTCCACGTACCACTTGCACACACTCCATTAGAGGCAGTCTGACTGCCTGGTTCCCAGACAGGCTGACCACACAGGCAGGAGTTTCTGGAGTGGCCTCAAGCAGCGCCATCACCGCCTCCACTCCCATCCTGCTGCCCTGGACGACACACAAACACACAGTCAGATCATCAGGTGTGTGTGTGTGTGTAAGCTGTGCACTCTCCTTTATATTTAGTGTTTTATTCAGACACTTACCAGGATTCTGTCGAAGGCGGAGGGTGTTCCTCCTCTCTGCACGTGTCCAAGAACAGTGATGCGAGTATCAAAGCCGAGCCTGTCAGTCACCAGCTGGAGACAAATATATCCTCCTGTCAGTACGGTATGTTTTCTGTGTAACTTGGAATAATACTTTCCCACACTGACATTACAAAGAAGGGCTTGGCGCAGCATTCGAAAAGACGTCCTATGAATCCTCTTTTGTGATGCATTTTCTTTTGTATCTTTTGTTTAAGAAAATAATAAAACCCTGTAAATCAGAGGGAAGGACTTGCCTTCTTGATCTGGTCAGATGTAATCGGTTGACCATCTCTGGACATCGCTCCCTCAGCCACAATGATCACATTCAGACGAGAACCTCTGGCCCTTTGCTAAAAAGAAAAAAGGAATCAGAGGAAATACAAATATATTTGTGCATTCTGAGTGACATTCGGTGTGTTGTTTACATCTCCGTCTGCAAATAAAGACACACATACGTCAGTCAGCCTCCTGCACAGATGGTCCTCCCAGTCATCATCTGGTGGCATCTCAGGAATGAACACCCAGTCTGCTCCGCAGGAGAGCGCCGTCACCAAGGCCAGGTACCTGCAGCCGGACACACACAAGATACACCCATGAAAATGAGCAACATCTGTACATAATTCAGCAAAAGTATATATTATTTGGAAAGCATCCTTATATATACCAGGCCTATTCAATTGGTGGCCCTATGGACAAATCTGGACCTTTAACGACATCAATCCGGTGCATTATTTTTTACATTTAAATCCCCAGCATTACATGTCACATATGGGAAATGTTTTCCGCCCCTTGGCACTTCTAAAAATGTAATTGAATAGGCATGCTGTGTATCCTATTGAAACAACTTGTTCCGGTATGTAATTAAGTCTTCTTTGCCTTTAATTTGAGAGTCGACAGGAAATGGAGGAAAAGAAAGAAGGGATGCAACAAAGATCCCCAGCCAGACATAGCAAGTAAAATGTCAGCATCTTAATCCGCTTGGCCACCAGGAGCCCCTGAAGGAGCAATTGTTAAAATAGCTGTGATCATTTTACTGTGTGGAACAAAGAAACAAGATTTGTTTATTTGATACATGTTTAGATAAGCACTAAATACACAGTTTTCTAGCAGTAACATGAGTGTGAATGTGAATGTGAATTCAGACAATCTCTTTTGGCATTTATTGTTAAATATGCATATTATAACATGAATAAGTGACAAATATTTCATTTTATATTGTGATTAATACACACACACACACACACACACACACACACACACACACACACACACAGGGTACTGACCCACAGTGTCTGCCCATCACTTCCAGGATGAACGTCCTCTGGTGGCTGTGGATGAACAGAAAGCATGTTGTACAAATAATAAGAAAACATTTTAAAAGATTTTTTTAATAATGATAAAAAATGTAATAAAAACATCAGTGAAACAATACACATTCACACTTGTCTATAAAGTCAGTGTCAGTTATTTACCTGGCCTGATGCTGCATTGTATTACTTTGCATCAGAACTGCGATGCTTCATAACTTCTTCTTGTCTACTGTTCTGTGCTGCTGCTATGATCTAATTTCATCCTTGTTGCAAATTAAGTGAATCTCATCCATCACTGTGAGCATGGACGGAGGGTGAAGTGATGTCTGACCTCTGTGCCGTTGTGGTGATGGCGTCCACCACCTCGATGATGCGGTGCAGGGCGGAGTCGGTGCCTATGGTCATGTCGGTGCCGCAGAAGTCGTTGTCGATGGAGCCGACCATGCCCACGATGTTCAGGTGGGAAGATTTCTTGGATTCGACTTCCGTAATCTTGCCTGGATAAAATAAAACAAACACAAACAGATATAGCAACGTAGATGAAAAGAAACATTATGCCTGTAAAAAGTATTTCTCCCATTACACGTATTATCCCTGGTTTATGGAGGAATTGTATTATTACTGAAGTGTGTTTTATTTACCTCTCTGTGAAAAAAGACATATTTAAAAACTTGGAAAATAATTTTAATCTACCTGTGCACTGTTTATCAGTTTGATTAAATACCTTTCAAAACAATTGATCTCCCCAAAAAAATTCTCGAAATTCACTGTTGTAAGGCAATAAAACATAAACATGACTTTTAGAGATTAAGGCACGCCAACATGCACACAATATCTCGCAATATTTAGGAGGGAAAATGTTTGCAAAGAACATTTGCCAATAGCACAAACACAAATTACAGCTGAGGCTGATGGGAATGTCATTAGTTTTGCAGGTATTTGATCATAAATCAAAATATTGGAGAAATTACAATTGTGACCTGATGATGGTGCAACATGTAAAGTCAGAGGGTTATTCACGTTCCTGAGGGGGATCCATCCATCCATCCATCCATCTTCAACCGCTTATCCGGGGTCGGGTCGCGGGGGCAACAGCTCCAGCAGGGGGCCCCAAACTTCCTTTTCCTGGGCCACGTTGACCAACTCTGACTGGGGGACCCCGAGGCGTTCCCAGGCCAGTGTGGAGATATAATCTCTCCACCTCGTCCTGGGTCTTCCCCGTGGTCTCCTCCCAGCTGGCTGTGCCTGGAACACCTCCCTAGGGAGGCGCCCAGGGGGCATCCTTACCAGATGCCCGAACCACCTCAACTGGCTCCTTTCTACGCAAAGGAGCAGCGGTTCTACTCCGAGCTTCTCTCGGATGACTGAACTCCTCACCCTATCTCTAAGGGAGAAGCCAGCCACCCTTCTGAGAAAACCCATTTCGGCCGCTTGTACCCGCGATCTCGTCCTTTCGGTCATGACCCAACCTTCATGACCATAGGTGAGAGTAGGAACGAAGATAGACCGGTAGATCGAGAGCTTTGCCTTCTGGCTCAGCTCTCTTTTCGTCACAATGGTGCGGTAAAGCGAGTGCAATACCGCGCCCGCTGCTCCGATTCTCCGGCCCATCTCGCGCTCCATTTTCCCCTCACTCGTGAACAAGACCCCTAGGTACTTGAACTCCTTCACTTGGGGTAAGGACTCATTCCCTACCCGGAGTAGACAATCCACCGGTTTCCTGCTGAGAACCATGGCCTCAGATTTTGAGGTGCTGATCCTCATTCCAACCGCTTCACACTCGGCTGCGAACCGATCCAGTGAGTGCTGAAGGTCACAGGCTGATGATGCCATCAGGACCACATCGTCTGCAAAGAGCAGCGATGAGATCCCAAGCCCACCAAACTGCAACCCTTCCTCCCCCCGACTACGCCTCGATATCCTGTCCATGAATACCACAAACAGGATTGGTGACAAAGCGCAGCCCTGGCGGAGGCCAACACCCACCGGGAACGAGTCCGACTTACTGCCGAGAACCCGGACACAACTCTTGCTTTGGGCGTACAGGGATTGGATGGCCCTCAAAAGCGCCCCTCTCACCCCATACTCCCGCAGCACCTCCCACAGTATCTCCCGGGGGACCCGGTCATACGCTTTCTCCAGGTCCACAAAACACATGTAAACCGGATGGGCATACTCCCAGGCCCCCTCCAGGATCCTTGTGAGAGTGAAGAGCTGGTCCGTTGTTCCACGGCCAGAACGGAATCCGCATTGTTCCTCTTCAATCTGAGGTTCGACTATCGGCCGAACCCTCCTTTCCAGCACCTTGGAGTAGACTTTACCCGGGAGGCTGAGCAGTGTGATACCCCTGTAATTGGCACACACTCTCTGGTTCCCCTTTTTATACAGGGGAACCACCACCCCGGTCTGCCACTCCTTAGGCACTGTTCCCGACTTCCACGCAATGTTGAAGAGACGTGTCAGCCACGACAGCCCCTCCACACCCAAAGCCTTCAACATTTCTGGACGGATCTCATCAATCCCCGGGGCCTTGCCACTGTGGAGTTGTTTGACTACCTCAGTGACTTCCACCAGGGAAATTGCTGATGATCCCCCATAATCTTCCAGCCCTGCCTCTATCAAAGAGGGCGTATTAGTCGGATTGAGGAGTTCCTCAAAATGCTCCTTCCACCGCCCGAGTACCTCCTCAGTTGAGGTCAACAGTGTTCCATCCCTGCTGTAAACAGCTTGGATGGTTCCCCGCTTCCCCCTCCTGAGGTGCCGGACAGTACGCCAGAAGCACTTTGGTGCCGACCGAAAGTCCTTCTCCATGGCTTCTCCAAACTCCTCCCACACCCGCTGCTTTGCCTCTGTCACGGCCGAGGCCGCTGCCCTTCGGGCCTGTCGGTATCTTGCAACCGCCTCTGGAGTCCCCCGTGATAACATATCTCGGAAGGACTCCTTCTTCAGTCGGACGGCTTCCCTGACCACCGCGGTCCACCACGGTGTCCGAGGGTTACCGCCCCTTGAGGCACCTAAGACCTTGAGGCCGCAGGCTCCCGCCGCAGCTTCAGCAATGGAAGCTTTGAACATTGACCACTCAGGCTCAATGCCCCCAACCTCCACAGGGATGCCAGAGAAACTCCGCCGGAGGTGTGAGTTAAAGGTCTCTTGGGTATGGGCCTCCTCCAGACGTTCCCAGTTCACCCGCACTACCCGTTTGGGCTTACCAGGTCTGTCCAGACTCTTCCCCCACCCCCTGACCCAACTCACCACCAGATGGTGATCAGTTGACAGCTCCGCCCCTCTCTTTACCCGAGTGTCCAAAACATGCGGCCTCAGATCAGATGATACGATTACAAAATCGATCATCGATCTTCGGCCTAAGGTGCTCTGGTACCATGTACACTTATGAGCATCCTTATGTTCGAACATGGTGTTTGTTATGGACAGCCCATGTCTAGCACAGAAGTCCAATAACAAACAACCACTCGGGTTGAGATCAGGGAGGCCGTTCCTCCCAATCACGCCTCTCCAGGTGTCTCCATCGTTGCCCACGTGTGCGTTGAAGTCTCCCAGTAGAACTATGGAGTCCCCTACTGGAGCCCCCAACAGGACTCCATTCAGGGTCTCCAAGAAGGCCGAATACTCTGAACTGCTGTTCGGTGCATATGCACAGACAACAGTCAGAGTTTTCCCCCCCATAACCCGTAGGCGTAGGGAGGCGACCCTCTCGTCTACCGGGGTGAACTCCAACGTAACGGCACTCAGCCGGGGATTTGTGAGTATCCCCACACCCGCCCGGCGCCTCACACCCTGAGCAACTCCAGAGAAGAATAAGGTCCAACCCCTATCCAGGAGTACGGTTCCAGAACCGAGACTGTGCGTAGAGGAGAGCCCAACCAGATCTAACTGGTAGCGCTCTGCCTCCCGCACAAGCTCCGGCTCTTTCCCCCACAGAGAGGTGACGTTCCACGTCCCCAGAGCCAGCCTTTGCCGCCCAGGTCTGGTCCGTCGAGGTCCCCGACCTTCACTGCCACCCGTCTGGCAATGTACCCGACCCCAACGGTTCTTCCTGCGGGTGGTAGGCCCACATGATGGAGAGGGGGGGGGGTGCCACGTTGCTTCTTCGGGCTATGCCCGGCCGGGCTCCGTGGCAAACCCGGCCACCAGGCGCTCGTTGACGGGCCCCCCTTCCAGGCCTGGCTCCAGACGGGGGCCCCGGGCTTCCTCCGGGCAGGGTCACACCTCCTCTTTTTTGATGTGCCATTGGGGTTCTTGAACCATTCTTTGTCTGGCCCCTCGCCTGAGACCAATTTGCCATGGGAGACCCTACCAGGAGCACTAGGCTCCAGACAACACAGCCCTCAGGTTCATAGGAGCACCCAAACCCCTCCACCACGGTAAGGTGATGGTTCCCTGAGGGGGATGTCTAGACAAAAAATCATGGCAATCCATCCAATAGATATTTCACTTAAAGCCAAAAATTTTTTGCTGGAAATTCAGTGGATCCAAAGTCATTAGGATTCATCCTCTGGGGGCCATTAATGTCTCAACCAAATATCATCCTAATACATCCAATAGGTTTTAAGATATTGAGTCCAAAGTGGGGGAAACTATTTAAAGGCACTTTTGTATATATTTCATCCCATCTTTTAGAGGAAACTGAGAGTTTTGACACAGCTGAGGGCACGAGGCTGAAGGGTTTAACAGATGTCACTCAGGAGGACTCATCCTTCTTCTCACAGCCTTTGTCTCTTTACCAGTTTTGACGAGGTCGCCCAGCAGCCCGCTCCACTCGGCCCTGAACTTGTTGGCTCCGGTCAGACTGCCGTCGCCGCCGATCACACACAGGTTGGTGATGCCCAACTTCGTTAGGTTGCAAGCTGCCTTCAAACGACCCTCTCTGGAGCAGAAGTCCTTGCAGCGGGCGCTGCCGATGACAGTACCTCCCTGACGAAGGTGAAGAGGAGAAGACGTTTTTAATAGAGTTACTGATACACACGCATTTTCTGCCTTTGAAGGAAGAAGAATGTAATAACGCTAAAGTGATTAATGGCATTTCACCCCACAGTATTATCAGTTCAAATATCACCTCATCATATTAAACTCTGTGGAGGGATGAGCATCAAGGTGTTTTATGACACTGTTGAATTAAGACTCTTTAAAATGCTTTGAAGTCTCATCAAGGTTTTAAGTAAATAAAGTAGGCACTTACGAAGTGATATCATGGAAATGTTAACATAGCTGGTTACCACCCCATTACTCACTTCACACACTTCATTAATCTTTGCTAGTCACTCCCCTCTCCTCTTGCCATGTGTCTTTATTTAGACAACGGAGGTGATTTAAAGAAATGTGAGTCCTAAACGTCAGAGTATTATCACATCTCCATCATCCTCTAGTTGCAGGGATGCGGACATTTAATATCGTCACTCAAAAATCTAATTTCTCGTGTTGTCAGCGCTAGTGCGACGTGGAGAAAGCTCTTCATTGGAAGTAGGTGTGTTGAAGGTTAAAGGATTACAGGATCAGTTCAGCCAAATTACAAAACAAATATTCTTCTCCTCTAGTCGTGTCCACTCAGGCCGATAGGTTCGCTTTCTTGGGTTTTAGAAGTCAGCCTGCTGCTGCCGCCCAAATATAATGAATGTGAAATAAATTGAGTTAATTGAAAAATTACACTAGCGGTTCTGTGGGTCTGTGCTCATGCACAATGATGCTTTTAGCGCAGCTACAAATTGTCACCGTGCATAATCCACAGACCTTGTTTTATCATTACCCTATTCACAGGGAAAGTGTGTGTCCCGTGTCAGAGGTATTGGTCCGGTTCTTGTGAGGCTGGATTAAGGCGAGGGAGGGCACTGGGGGTATTGAAAAGTAAATAAAAGACAAAGAGTATCGGAATATTGCCTCTAAATGCTTACTTTGTAATACTTCAGATTGTTTTGTAATCGTAAAATAATGTCAAGGAATATGATGTAATGATGTTAAACCCTGTCTGGACACCAGGAAAGATAAGTTAAACTTTATTGAGGGGTGAACTGACCCTTTAAAACACCACAAGCACTCCGGGTGTGTTTACTGCACTGCAGACCACTCACCAGCTGAAGCATCATGGACACACTCTCCCATGTGGCGGGGCGAATGTTGTCTCCTCCATCCACCAGACCCTGGTAGCCCTGCAGCACACGTTAACACACACACTGTGGTTAAATAAAGATACTTATGTCTGAGGGACACACAATCAGAATCGAAACTGTTTTATTGCCAAGTAGTTTTGCACATACAAGGAATTTGTCGCAAACGTCACATATGTATGTTTTATGTGTTCAACCCTGCACTGCGACAAAATGTGGGAAAAAAAACACACTTTTCTTTCACAACTTTCATTATTCCCAAATCTGTCACAGGCTTAAGAATCCCTGCGTTGTGTTTATTTGCAATACCATGACATGTCAGTGTACTGCAGCCTGTATGCAGCCCGTACCTCATGGACAAAGTAGACTTTGGCTCCGGTGTAGAGACCAACTCTGACTGTGGCTCTCACAGCAGCGTTCATACCTGAGGCACACAAAGGACATGAAAGGAGTCTAGGGATTTACTCATATTATATTATATTTTATTATATTATAGGACAATTACAGACTCTGCTGAACACTTCTGTCAGACATCAGCTTAAGACTTAACCTTTCAGTGTAACCTGTACGTTGGCAACAGATGAGACAAAAATAGTCATAGGGAAAGGACAGGAGCTGAGTTTGTGGGACTCTATGTCTTGTGTACCATCGTGCCCCTGGATGTCCAGTACACTAAAGGCCACAGTGTGAGCTTGTGTTGTGGCAGGCTGGCATGTTGCAGCTCTTGTTTCATCAGACAGCAGCTGTGGATGGGGGGCGTTTCTCTCCTCCATACCAGAAAAAGGTCAACGCCACTAAAATTAGCCCCAAAGACGTGAAATAAGGGAACGCTTGGGCAGATAACAGAAATGGTTAGAGTCAGGTTAGAAGAGCGAGATAGCACAGGAACATGAGATGAATATGAGACATCATCCAGTTGAACTTAAGTAGGGTTGATGGAGAAATCCTCTTCAGGAGCTCAATGTCAGTTTAAGTTTAACACAGGAAAACACATAGTCTGGAAGGTATTTAGCAACCTCTCAGCTTGAACTAGGGACGTCCTTAAACAAACTCTTAGTCGACCAACACTCAAACAATTGTTTACTAATCGTTTAGTTGATTCAAACGACAAATCTGTAAAACTTTCTTTCTCCACAAATAATCGCAAAATGGCAAAAGTACCACTTTAAATCTTGTGTTTACCAGAGATGTGCTTTCTTGGAAAAAAAAAAAAAAAAATTACAAATCAGTTTAGGAAATCTTTGTATACTAAGAAGCCCAAGCTTACACTTTATTTGTAAAGTGTATACTCTTAATCTGCTGCACACTTTACTTTGTGCTTTGTCCGTCACTTGTAAGGACTTTTGAAGCTTTTCTGGATAAACATCAAACGCTGGTGGAGCTGTGAATCTGAGACGTCATCAAAGCCAACCATCCACACCTGACAGCTGGCCTTTGACGCTGCCACTCTGACATCTTGGAAAAATGTTGCTTGCCCTTTCTGTCCCTTGGTTCGTGGATTTACTTGAGTTGTCATGCAGAGCATTAAACATGATACTTTATTCGCCTCTGTAAGATTAGAGGCTGGTTGAGATTCAGTGATGTGCTCAGACACATCAACAGGGAAGATGCTGTCTCACAGATTTAAACCCTTCTCACTCTTTTTGTGTTGTAACTGTTCAAAATAAAGCTGTGACTCATCCTCTGCTTACCTTGGGCGTCCCCTCCTGACGTCAGCACGGCGATGGAGCGTCCAAGCCCCATCTTTGTGGGGTCCATGGTTGGATGGAGATCCTTGGACATGTTTCCAGAGGACCCGAGGCTCGCAGGTGCGCACAAAGAGGAAGGGGGAAAAAAATGAGAAAGAACAGAGCTGCGCTTCCTTCTGCTCCTCAGGGGAAACACAAGTGAAGGCACAGGCTTTATAGACTCCTGCTCCCCGAGTCCCCTCCCACTGTCGCCCGCCACCATTCTACTAAATATACATCAGGCCCATTAACCACCTGCAGCAGACAGTTAGACAGGGAAACACAAAGGCACATGGCACTCATGTGGCAGAAAACTGTTTGAATGTATTTCAGATTAGTTATTTCCAAATAATACATAAAAAGCTAAAAAATTATTTAAAAGATTTTTATCTTTATTTTTATATACTTTATGTTGTCACTTCTACTTGATATTTTTGTATTATTTATTTTAGCTTTTTCTTTTTTTGTGTATGAATTTATTTAATTATTATTTCCCCTTTGTATGTTTCCATCTATTTATTTCCCCAAACTTATTTATTTCTGTATTATTTACTTTATAATTTTTTTTTATGCATTTATTATCAATATGCAAAACAGGGGGGCTGTCATTCAAAGTCAGAGTGCACAGATTGATGATACAACTGTACTCATATTTGATCAGTTAATTAATGCCTGCATTCATTTGTAATATTATTTTTGGTACATATAATGGCATTTAAATGTATCAAGTTATTTATTCATTCAACAATAAGCAGATAAGCTCCCGCTCAGGAAGAGGACTGAACTCAAACGAAGTGTCAATTAACAGATTTGTCACTCAACAAAAATCAACATGCTTTGCTTTTTTGTTTTGAGTCTGTTGTTTATTCATGTACGTGAAACTTTTTATGCTGCTGTCTTGGCAAGTAAGAATATTCCTGATAAAATAAAATAGAAATTAAATTTAAAAACAATAGTGGAAATTCAAAGTGTCATCATCAAATTGCTTGTTTCAACAGTCCAAAACCCCAAAAATATTTAATTTACTTCGACTCAAAAGGAGAGAAGTGTAGTAAATCCTGATGTTGGAGCGGCTTGAACACACATAACTGATACGTTTCCTTCATAAATGACTATTTATACGAGTGCTTGATTATTAAAAATATTGCCAATTACTTTTCTGTCGATCAATTATCTAAATTGATTGTTTCAGCACTAAATCCGACTCGTGGCTGCATGATGTGAAACGTAGGATCCAGTGTTTTTGGAGATTCACTCATACACGCATAATGTCGCTTGTCCACATTTTTCAGACAGTTTGTAAAAGCTCCTTTAGAACCACAAAGACATTATACAAGTGTGGGATTTATACAAATTAGTGGGATACCCCTAATTAATATATACCAATAATTTTGAAAAGCCGAAAAAAATGAATCATACATGGCCAGACAGTAACATATACATTTATTATAAACACTTTACATTCTATATGTTACTAAAGCTATAACACTGATTGAGTCTTCATTGACCTTTTAAAACGTTTATTTTGCTTTTTATTCATTTCATAAACATTGTTTCTACATTAATGACAAAAATTAGTGCCTGCTGTATAAAAGATGCATTATTTAAACAGAAATACCTTCTTTTTTTTTTTTTTTTTTTTTTTTTTGTTTTTAAGAAAGCATTTACTGAGCACGGACATTAACATTTACAAAGTCAAAAAGGTTTCTAAAACTATTTTACTAGCAGCGTTCTTTGGACTTGTATTAAGGCTGGCAACAACAGTGTTGGACAAACAAATTTAGTTCCATTAAAAAAAAAAAAAAAGTTTCTTCAGTAGACCAGAGTGAACTTATCCATTTAGGATATTAACAGTAAAACAAATACTGTAAAAACTTGTAGTGCAAAGTCATCTCTCCTGCAGCGAAGAAGAACAGCCAGATGAGAGATCAAAACCAATCGGAATAAATGTCTGGAAAACAAAACCAAGATAAATAATTAAATATAGAAAGAATAAGAATAACTTGTCAGGAGTGTAGTGTGTTGGAGCATATCGTGTAAATTAAAAGGAATAGTAAAATATTTTGGTAAATAAGATAATTATCTTTCTTGCTTACCAAGGAGGTGAATACTTTTTACAGGCAGTGTACTTGAGAATACTCTGTAGGCTCACAGCCTTATTGTTTTTTGTAATACACTGTTCTATAACACGTTTTATATTGCATATATGAATTTTATAGTCATTTGTATAGTTTATTGACTAAAAACATATAGTTTATTTAAAAGAATTGATCGATGAACCGTTTCAAAACGATTACGTCAGGCATTTAATGTAAAAATGCTACACATAGCACCGTTAATACTTCTTTTCTGTCAGCGGTGTACTCACAAAGGACTCTTCGGAGTGCAGGATGGAGCTCAGAGGGTTTCCACAGCGGGGCCGAGGGGGGAGGAACCCGGAAGCAGCCGGGACGGACGCTGAGGTGTAGTAGGCCACCTCCTCGTCCATACGAAGCTCCTCCAGAGGAGGAAAACGCTTACGCAGCATCGCCACAGGACTCAGAGCACAAGTCTTCTGAGCAATTAGGTCTGTAAAAAAAAAAAAGAAAAAGAAGTTACACTTTAAAAAGATATCTAAAGTCACAATTCAGGAAAAGATGAATTCTTTTGAGAGGCGAGCGTTACCTCTGTGCAGACTCTGAACAGAAGGGTTGGTCCGACAGGTTGGCACTGACGTCATCTCTTCATGGACTGGCAGCACCAGGCCATGCTGCTCGTGACGGACCAAGCTCTCCTGCTTCTCAAAACGTGAAGCTCTTAACAATGTTTTGCCCGTTGTGAAAAAAATGACGGACTCTCTTTGCTGTGCTTGGATGAACGGCTGTCCTCCCACAATCCCCTGCTGCTGCTGCTCCTCCTCCTCCTCCTCGTCGCTGCTGCTGCTGACCCTGCTCGCCTCTACCTTTTCTTCACTGTGGGATTTAGTCTAGAGGAGTGAGGGACGACACCAAACAGCATACAGTGGTTTTACAATACATTTAAAGAGACAACAAGAAGTTACCTGCTTAACTTCTGTTCACTTCTTACAGTTGTGGCTTGAATTGGGAGCTGCTCTGCTCGTGTCTCAGGATCTTTGTCTGTCACATTTGCGCTCTGCTCGTCCTCTTGATCATCAAATAATCTCTGGACAATCTCCTGATAACAAATGAGAAAGTCATATGAATTACGATGTGCAGCACAGTACATTTATTTCTGGTTAAAGATACAGTACATGCTGTGATAGTAGTATTAAAATAAAGTTAAACGTGCCCTTTGTTCTGGAGTGCATTGGATTGTAGTGATTCAATATCATATATTCAGCATCGGCACCAACTTTTTAAAATGTGCAATCCGCTCTTCAAATGCTGACTTTGATAATTCATTAATTTGTTAACATCTTCAGCATTCAACATCTTGGTGAGATCCCGATTACATGGGAATAGTTTCATGACAAAACACTATTTGCACAAACTCCATCCTCCAATGTCAAAAACAACATCAAACCTATTTTACATTTTTTAATAAAGCATTAAGTTTTGACAAGAGATTTTCTCTCAATTGTGAAACCCACATTTGGTCAATTAAGAAAAAAAAACCCTATTTAAACATTTCCAGACCTACAGAGACACACAGTACATTTTATTTCCTCCCATTGCATGAATGGTGCTTAAACATTTCTCTCTCCCCAACAGTTGATACAGCTTAAATCTGAAAAAATATATACTGCTTCTAAAATGTTTCTGTTTATTTATGAAGCCTCATCTCATTTTCTTGTTGCATCCATATAGTGCATCTAACTTGAAAATAAGAAAGTGATCAAGCCTCTGTTGTAGCTGCCTTGAATGAATCCTTCAAGAACAATTGTGTTCTGTGCCTTTTATCTGCACAAACAGATAATGTGTCTCTTTTTGTTTTGTGTTACACATTTTCAAAACAGATCCGTGGAAAAGCTCTCTAGACAAATTATAAAATTGACATGATTTCCTGCTCTCACCTCCTGTTGGGGCTGAAGGTTGGTTTTGCAGCGCCGCAGCCCGGGAGTGCAGGTGTACGGTGACTGCTGTGTCGACAGAGGCCATTTCTGAAAACAGCAGCATTGTGGGATAAGGGAGTGACTGAGAACGTACCAAACAAACAGAGCCTGAACATACAAAATACGTGAACTCACCATAGCAGACATGGGCCGATGCCTGTTGTCGCGGACCCTCTGAGGAGTCCATTTCTTCAGTGGAGTCTCTTTGAGTGCTAGTGCTGAGGACAAAACAGCAGCGTCACGTCAGGGTAAAAGGACACAGAGATAAGCAGGTTTCATAAGATAACGATTCTGCATCTTACCGGCTGGTCCTCCAGCCGCCTCTGCGCGACTATTTTTAACCGGCACTCTCTGAGCCTGAGAAAAGATGCAACGCAGTACATGAAACCGTGTTTGTGTTTCAAAAGAAATGTAATAAGATGATAAAACGTTTTTTTTTTTAAAGTGCCAGAGCGAAAACATATTTTATGTAAACATACTGTGTAGATTGAAGTGCCTCTGCCCGGACAGACGGAGTTTCTGGGTGTGGCACCCACAGGCCCTCCAGCCTTCACTCCTTCGTTCTGCAGGATACTTTGCAGTGCAGCGAAGTCCGGGGAGAACTGCACCGACTTCAGTAATCCTGGGTGAAGAGCACAAAGAGCACAGATTAAATTGACATGCAAAGATCAGTTCATTTACATTGCATTGTTTGTTATGCACCTTTATACATAAAAGGAATAATGAGTAGGGTTCAGCTTTACAAGAATTAAAATGATCTTGCTTCTCTTGGAAGATTGGAAACAGAATGAAACAGCAAGTCTGACTCAGTGGAAAGGTAACAAAACCTGCCTGCTGGCACCTCCAAGGCTCACGTTTTACTTAATTTAAAAAGCTGCTGTTCTATTCATTGGAGACATGACACTGGATTGTACAGTGTGTTACAGGAAAGTGAACAGAAAAGGACAAAAAGTTTATTTTATAGTTTTGATGTTTTCAATGCTACATTACATTTATTACTGTGTCAATTGAAACTGAAGCACTCAATGTTCTGTTCTGTTGTGTTAACATCCATTAAACAAATCAGTTTATCAATATATATTTTGTGTCATGGGTCTCATACGATTTAGATTATGCTCTTTATTTATCATACTTAAAGGACAAAAAGGACCCATTGACTATGTAAATGTGGTCCCTCGAAAATACATTTACAGATTTGTTTTACACTTTTAGCTAAAAGTGATGTTTGGAATTTTGCAAATGCAGGCCTTACAGGGTTAATAAAAATAAATACCTAGCAGCCCTACAAATACATAAATGTAACAAGACATCGCTCCACAATTCTTTAACAGGTTTGACCAACAAATATTTATAAAAAAAGGGGGGACATGACATTTTTAACGTCACCCCGTCAATGGTTTAATAACAACTTTTACATCTACTGTGATCACATATTGTATATTCAGGTAAACACGTTTACCTGTAACAGGTCCACCTTTTTGTCGACTCTTCATGATAGAAACTCGCTGGGGCTGCAAACAAGAGAATCACCAGCAAATGATTATTAAACACATTTGAAAGGTTTTTAAACAGTAAACACTGAACTTAAACATTCAAAACCTCAAAACAACCACGTCAGTAAAAGTGTAGGGACCAAAAGAAATTGTAAAAGTAGTAAGTAAAGAGGAACTATAGAACCCACTCACCAGATAGTTGTAGTGTTTTGAGTGTGGAGTCACAGATCCTGTGGCACTTAGTCCTTCGTTACGGAGGATACTGAGCAAAGCTGCATGATCAGACTGGAAGTTCTCACCTTTGTCTAAAATACATAAGAAACACCGTTTACTGCGATTCACATGGAAAAATAAGTGAGCAACGTAGTTAACAAAGTCACAACTTGAAAAGAGAGCGGGCGATTATGACAATCCTTAGGATTCTAGCTATCTAATTAATAATAGGCTACAACCGTGCTGTGAGATACATTCATTTCTTGAGAAATGCAATTGTTGCAGCAGCATCAAAAATGTCCAATTAGTGTAGGTAAAAACAAACTAAACAGACGAAAAATAAATCAAAACCTTTATTCAAAAGTAGGCTATTGAGTTGCCTATAACCCCTATAACTATTACTATAAGTCTGTAAAATGCAATACTAAACAGCAGCACAAACTACATCCATCAAATTCACCAAAAAGTTGAATAACTGCCTCTCTAAGAAAGTTTCAACAGAAAATTGTAACCTTCATGAAGGTAGGATTTATTGCAGGGCTGTTGTGTTAAACTGCTAAGAGTACTTTTAACTATATTTTGTCCCCAAAGGGCAATTGGTTTTTGCAACGCGACATAGATGAGGTGTACCTAATAAACTGCCAACAGAGTGCCTAAACAAATGAGTCTACATAGATGCAAACATAGAATGCAAATATATTATTTAGTATTGTGCAAAAATGGCTCAAAAACATTGATAATGCAACAACACATTTAACGTACCGGTTGAACTTTTGGAAAAATGGTCCTGGGTGGTCTTGGCTGGATCTTTGATACTGAGCAGGCTCATGTTATCCAAACAGGCCTCTGCACTAACAGCAGGCTGTGCAGAAGAAACATCTCTGGTCTGATGCATAGCATTATTAGAAATGGATGCCAAAGTTTTGGCTAAAGTGGCAGAAGTCTTAGACGTGTTGGAAGGCCCAGACTGTCCTGACAGCTGTCTGTTTGCGTCTTCCGTAGCCTTTCCATTAGACGTCCCTGTACCTTTGGTTGAGTCCGTATTGCGGTTTAACGTAGCTGGATGTTGAGTAGGTTTTGCATTTATGCTTTGGGTTTTTAGACGAGCATTGCATACATTGTTATCAGGTTGGACAGCATGAGTGCCAGTCCTTGACTGTGACACAGTGAGGCGCCGCTGATTTTCAGTGGCCATTCTTGAGCCCTTGGGCTGAGAAAGGTTGAAACAAACAGGCCTGGTGCATGGCTTTTTCTTCTTAGTTTTCCCCTGTAGGAAAATCATCAACTATTAAGAACATACTCTTAATCTTATTAAATATAAAACATAAAAATCTGCAGGACGTGAAGGAGGCACTTACAGCAAGAGGTTTCTCCTCCCACCTACAGTGAGATTGAACAAAGTCGGACGGAGTCTGAAGACGAAGGGACTTAGCAAGCACTGGAAGCCTACATACACCTGGTCGCACAGATGCCTTCTTAACCATTTCCAAGTTTCCTGGATCCTGGTTCTCAGTATTCTGGTTGGAAAGCAGAGGTGCGGGGAGGAGTTTGGAAGGCTTTGGGTGCGCAGGGATTTTATTATGTTCATTCTTTGTTCTGTGTATAGAAAACCAGTTAGTTAGCAAAATATAAAATGCAATTAGAGTTAAACATTGTTTAAATTGTTGATGTTTTTTGCTAATACCAAACCACATTTTTGCTGCCTTACTTTGAGAAATATAAACATATCTCCTTTGTTTTTTATTTATCAAAAGAATCCAACATTCACAAATGTTTAATGTCTAAATACAAGTTTAGTTTGTTATAAAGTTAGTTTTTTTAATTTTTATTTTTAAATCAGGAATTATCTGAACAAACAATAAGGGGACAACATTACAAACATGACAGGACATTAAATGCCAGCTTTCTGTACTTGCTACAAGCTGCACCCAAAAAAGTAATGAGGTTTTCATATCCAGCCCTAAAGGCAGGAGAAAATAAAGTGTAAAAATGTCTCTCGTACATCATAAACAACCTTACCTCATGAAGTCACTGCGAATGTTGTTGTGACTTTGCTGACAAAGGACTGAAGAGCAGTCCATAATGATATCAAGGTGTGAGGAGCAACTAGAGGAGCAGCAAATAACAAACACCAATGATCAACCACACTTGAAACACTAAAACAAGAGTTAATAGCAAACTGTGTATGAAGATAAACAAAATAGATAAATCATGCAACAGCAGAAACATCATATTACAATTATTTCCAAAGTTTAAAAAAAATTCACAATTTAACTGCTCCGAAGTTAACAAAGAGAGGAAGCAAGAAAAACAAGCAAGTCAAGAAAACTAGATCTCCATGCAGCCAAATGCCACCATCAAAACAACGTATCAGGGGTAAATTACGAAATGTATTAGCCTGATCGATAGAGCACATACTTGATCGTAGTTAAACCTGAGCCAACCTTAGGAAGAGAAGTGGATTAGCTTTAACCCGAGCAGAAGCCAAACTGTTTAATGTCTTTTCTCGTTAGCACATGCTACATACGCACATAGAGCCATCTATTGCATACGTTACATACTTTAAAAATAGAAAAGGGCCTCTGTTACTTCCTTCTGTGGGTTCAATAGAGTACTTCTGATACAATTAATCCCAAATATGTTGGTTCTTCCAGGCGTTTTGTTCAGGTTTAAAGATCCCTCGTTAGGTCCCTTTCACACCGCAGTGGGCTGTCAACTTCCTGGATTTGCAGCAGTTTGTAAAAAGCGCGCTTCGCTATTGGTCGCATTAGGAAGCCGTATCAACCAATGACTGCAATCACTTTGGTCATGACAATATCGTCGACCAATCAGCAACGCATTTTCATAAACAGCTCCATGGTAACGACGCGAAAGTTTTGCCACGGGATTGCTTTTTGCCGCGGACGCAAGTAGAATAGAACTTTATTGTCCACCAGAGTGGAAACGTGTCTTGTCACCAAAACATAAAATCATGTAACATATAAAACAAGTAACAGAACACATGTGATAACAAGAAAACACTGCTACGAAAAAACAAGTAAAATACACTCCAAGAAATACAAATATAACACTAAAAACAAAGCTTAAAACATGAAATACTATTGAACAACATATGGCTCAGCTTTGTTTTAGTTTAAATCAGTGCCAGCCATATAAATATATATATATATATATATATATATATATAGAATGTGTATGGCTCTGGTTTGAAATGCTGATTGATTCTATTATTTTCTATAAAACACATATGTAATGTTTTTAATAATAAAATGGCTAAAAGAGAAACAACGTTCCCACACCTACCCCACACACCTGTATTTTGTTTATGTATTTGTGTGTGTTTGTTGCATTTGTATATCTATATTTGTCTATGTACTTTTGTGTGGATGTATTTGTGGATTCATTTTTGTGTATGTATTTTTGTGAATTAATATATGTGAATGAATTATTGTGGATGTATTTTTGTGTATTTTCTTTTTTTTCTCTTTTTTTTATTAAAGCCTCATGTGGGCACAGGTGTTGTAAGTTAGAGTTTCACTACAAACACTACTAAACAAAGTGCATCTGCTCCTTGTGTTGTGCATTAATGTATGTTACAATTCTAATGCTGCTCTGATGTCCATGTCAAAGGAAAAATAAACTAACTATCATGATCATAACTTGTAATGCTAAATATACTAGATAACAATGCTTCATGTAGCCATGGTTCATTTCTCCCAAAGGGCCTCTGGAGGGCGATGTTCGTCGTGCAGCAGCAGCAGCAGTCTGATATTAACAGTCAATAGCCATTTTATTATCATTACCTCTCCGTCATTTAAAACAAACAAACATTTATTTTAAATAGTTTCCTCAAAATGTGACAGGAAGATGTTGACTCAGACGTGTGGAACCAGGCTAACGTTAATTGGCTAACAGGTAACTTATTGTTAAAACAATGTAAAATACTCAAACAAACAATTAACGTCAACTGTTAGGGTTAGCTTTAATTTAGCTAGGTCTAACTAAAGCTAACAGTTAAATGCTAACTTCGTTATAAACTAGCTCAGTCAGCTAGCGCTAGACCAAAAGTTTAAAATACAACAAAACTAGCTAACGTTAGTTCGCAAATAATACCGTAGCAATACAATTATTTTAATATAATATTTATTTGTTACCTCACAGACACGTCACATTTTGACTAATCAGGATCTCTTAGAATAATCCGTTTTTCACAGTCATAGTTAGAAGTACTTGTAATTTCTATACTATCACCAGTCCTTGAAGGCAACAGACGAGGAACATACATTTACTCAAGTAGTTACAATACTTGAAATACATTTTAAAGTATTTGTACTTTACTTAAGTCATTCTATTTTATACTACTTTATACTTTTGCTCCTCTGCCTTTATTTGACAACAGTTACTCGTTACTTTGAAGATTAAGATTTTACTGACAAAAGACAATTAAAATAACAACACATGCCTTATAATAAATTATATAACATAAACGTAAATTGTCAAAATGATCTCCACTTCGACCACCTTCATACAACATTAAAATGACTACACTTTAATGTATCGGTAATAATAATTTAATGGTATAACAATAGAACATACTATAATATCAATAAACTATAAGGATAATACAACAGTGTGAAAGGAACTAAAGTATACTATGAACCGAGGACTTTAACTTGTTATGAAGTATTTTGATGTTGCGATATTTCTACTTAAAAGGACCTGAATACTTCTTTCCACATTAGGAGGCAGCATCAGATCATGTTAGTAAACAATCAGACCCTCCCTCTCCGTCAGAGACTGTGGACCACCTGCAGGTGGCGCCGCCAGCGGCCTGGTAAAGCCCAATGCCTGCCTGACAGCAGCAACACAGTGTGGGTGTCTGTCTGTCACCCAGAGGCCCTGTGTCAACAGCAGAGGGAAGAAGAAGAGCCGTAGAGGAGGAAACCAGAAAGTAACTCTGCTGCAGACATGGACCTGCGGTCTGAGCTGCTCAAGTCCATCTGGTACGGTTTCACAGCCCTGGATCTGGAGAAGAGCGGTAAGGTGTCCAAGTCTCAGCTGAAGGTGAGTGTGGGGTCTTCTACCTGGAAAAATAGCTTTTTTTTGTCTGACAATTCACTCACTTTTTAACACTGCTACTTCATTTCCTACCTCAATTCATATTCGTTCACGTGGGCTCGCTCTGAGGAGGGTGAGGTGAAAATATTTGAAGTGTTGATCAAACTAAATGTCACAAATGCTTGTTATTTGTTCTTTGTTACTTTGGACTCTGTGCTACAGGAAGTGTTTACGCAATCTGATATTGCTTATCACCCTCAGTATTTAGTGTTTTTAAACGACATGCTGTCCAACAAGGAACAATTTTGCTCCATATTTTGAGTAACTTGCTTTCACTGCTGAAAGACGGCACAATATGCACCTCTGTCTGGCAAGCAGAGCACAAGAGTAACAGTTTGCTCTCAGTCTGTATATGAATGGGAGCCCTCATCTCCAAGCTGTGCTTACACTGGGCCTCCATGTACCAGCTTGTAGTGCAAAGGGTCCTCTGGCACTGGACCTGACCAGAGAACAGCAAGTTGAATAGACATGAGCCCGTGAACGTCAAAAGAACATTGTTACAGTGAGAGCAAGGACAAAGTGGAAACATGTTGGTGATTGTTGTCCCTCGCTACAAGGCGTCAATGAAGCCTCTGTATTTTTGTTGTTCTCATTGTTATGTCACTTCTTGGTCTTGGTGTGGATCAGACTCCATTTCCAGCCACCTCCACGTGCCTGCGATGTGCTGCCTGCCGCTGCTGGCTCACAGCTAGTCAGCCTCATGACATGGCTTATCCCCCTCATGCATGCAGCCATGTTCTTTAGACGTGCTCAGAACAAGCAGCTTGCGTGCGTTGGCCTCAAAAATGACAGATGTTGCAGTGCACTGGAGACTGAGAGACAGGATGTGGTTATGGCTCAACACGCAGAGACTGGATGTCTGATAAAATGCAACAGATATCTGCACTTGAAGAAATTGATTGCAGTAAAAGTTAAAGTAAAAGTAATACTAGTAGCAGTAGTAGTAGTACACTGATTACATTAGTTTATGTTACTTAAACCTTACTAATCTTCTGACTTTTCAGCATGTCCTATGGATAATTGATTTTCATCTTTTATTGGTTTCGCCTTTTATCTAATTTATTTATACTATTTCACTTTTATATTTTTTATGCCCATTTTCAATCTTATGACTCTATATTCTTTAGCACGAGCCTCTCATTGTTTTACTATTTTTCTTTTTAGTTTGTCAGACACCTGTAAAGCACTTTGTGCAGCACTAAATGTATGAAAGGGTAATTCATTTGATTTGATTAAACCAGATAAAAAAAATATTTTTTTGCAGTCCAAACATTTCTTAAAATGTTTGCCAGGAAGTTTGTACACTGACTCCACGTAGCCACATTATTTCCTTTATTTTTCACACTAATGTTGGTGCAAACAAAAGTATTTTTAGAAATACTGCATCAGAAATTCTAAATGTCAGTTTCCTAAAGATAAAAATGTTTTTTGTTGCCCTATGTTATCTGAGGGATTAATACCAAAAAAGTTTTATCCTAGCAAACAAAACGTCTACTAGATATACAGTGTGTAATTCAGTTTTGGAAATAATGTAACATCCACATGCATGCCAGTAAAGCTTATCTGATTTAAAATCTCTGCTGCAGTGTGTTGTCCTTAAAATATTTCTGTCCTCCTGTACAATGTGATTTTTCAGGTGCTGTCCCACAACCTGTGCACAGTCTTGTGTATCCCACACGACCCAGTTGCTTTGGAGGAGCACTTCAGGGATGATGATGATGGTCCAGTTTCCAGTCAGGGTTATATGCCTTACCTCAACAAATACATCCTGGATAAGGTGTTAAAAACACAACTATCAAACTATCAGCTCTTATTGTTTCGTCAAATTGTAATGCGGTGTAGTCACTGCTCGCTTTATAGTGTTTTCAATCTCTGCATTTTGTTGTTGTAGGTTATTGAAGGCTCTTTTATTAAGGAAAACGTAGATGAGCTATGTTGGACACTTACGGCAAAGAAAAACTACCAGACGGACAAAACCAGCAGCACTGTTTTGCCAGAGAGGGATGCTTTTCGGCTTTGGTGCCTTTTTAATTTTCTCTCTGAGGACAAATACCCTTTGGTTATGGTCCCTGACGAGGTGGGTTCAACTAGAATATATTTAGATTTAAAAGAATTTCTTCACGCTCACTCACTTATTACAATTTATATCACAAAACAGATGCTTTAAAAAAATATGCTTTTTCTTGGAACATGAGGTATTTATTTTTATTCAAAACATGATTGGAGTGCAAAGAGTATTTTCTATTGTAAGATTATACAAGCAAACAAATATGTACATCTTGAAGTCATAGTTGATTCTGGCTACATGTAATGATAGTGACACTTGTTTCTAAATTTAGCCACATGAATACTTGAAGGGCTCTGTTGTTGAGTACAACATAGGGACTAGTCAGTAATCTGTGACCTAAAAGTGGTGTTGGATCTTTTACAACCACTAAATACCCCCTGCCTGAAACCTTGTTTTTTGCCATGATGGAACGCGATGCTCTTTTTATGCAGCAGTGTGGGCTTGTTTCTCACTTGCAAACTCTTGGTTTCCTGTCAAGTGTTTTTTTCACAGCTGCTGCCAAGACAAAACCCTACATTTCAAGGGCAGAGTAGTTTCTATCATGCAGAGTTTAAGAAAACATTATCCAGTTTTATTTCTGTATGTGCTTCACACACCAACCGGAAATACATTTAAAAATAAATCTATGGCGCAATGAGTACTACAGTGTCATAAATACTGTTACTAAAGTACATTTAATTATAAATACACATGAATAAAAGTTACTCTTGAGAAAGGGACACTGTTAGATGTGGCATTTACTCTGGTGTTTTGTGTTGAAAATTGGAAACCAGAAATAAAGTGCACAAATAATGTAAAACCAGAGTGCTCTGATCTTATCTGCCAACGAACCATTTATTGTCAATAGCTCCCCAACTGTTGTGAAGTAAAAAAAAAACTTAGAGGAAATTCACTAAAATTATAAATAAAAAGTACAAAAACAGTCCAAAAAGATAACAAAAGGGTACTCGATTATAGTAAATCAAAATAATTACCTCCCTGGAGTGTAATACAGCGAAGACGGATAATTCAAATGAAGCACATTAATTCTCACTTTGGTTTCTTTTCCTCTTCAGGTGGAGTACCTCCTCAAGAAGATCTGTATGGGTATGAGTATTGAGTTCAACTGTGTTGAATTAGAAGACTTCTTCTCCCAAGAGTCAGTGCAGCAGAGTGGCATTACTGTTTGGGTTTTTCTGGAGATGATGAACTCGGGAAAGTTAACCAAAGGAATTGATAAGAGCATAACCAGCATGGCTATAGAGGAAGTATACAGGGAGATAGTTGGTGATGTCCTCAAAGAGGTAGGAGACCCCTCTGAAGTCTGTGTTTATATTGCTGACATGTTCTGCATTGTGTTGGTGACGGACAGTGTATGTGTGTGTCGGGGTGCATGCAGGGTTATCTATGGAAGAAAGGTCAGCTGAGGAGAAACTGGAAGGAACGCTGGTTCACTTTGAGGCCGAGCAACCTGTCCTACTACACCGGGGAGGACCGCAAGGACTGCCAGGGCAACATAGTTCTGGATGGGAACTGCTGTGTGGAGGTAAGCAGCTGGAGATGATCGTCTTTCAAAACTAACACTCTTAACACTGGAAACAGCTGTGGCTTTTAATAACAACGCATTCTTTGTCAGTGTATCCAGAAAAGAAATACAGAGATACATACTGCTCATTTGCTTTATTTTGTATATTTTAATCAAAATATCTTCCTTTAAGCCAGCGGCTCTTCACCTAGGTGTCGCAAGATAAGAGTGAGAGGGGCCACAAGATCGTTAAAGTTTTTTTTTAATGACTTCCCTCATCTTTCTTGTGAATCACTGGAAAATGTGAACTCTTCAGGACTCCAAAAAAAATTGCTCACAACTCGTAGACCTGAGGGCAGAACATTATGTCTGACTTTTAAAAAAAAATAGTGTTATTATAATTTGGACCCTTTCCCTTCCTTAAGAAATAAACTGCAAAACATTCCTCACTATAACTCAAAGTAATCCAACACTATTAAATTGGCACAATTTTAGCATTATTAACTATACTATTAAGTATACAAAGCATTTAAGATGATGTACTATAATTGAAACCTTAGTAGAGTGCTCCATTGATTTAGAATAGCACACTTATAACAGTGTCAGACTCACAATGGATAAAAAGTATCAATATCGATGCAGCAGAAGATATCGGCTTTTTTATTCCAAATATTCCACTTCCATGTCGAAACCTGTTGCCTACATTACCCACAGTGCAACTTGACTGCTGACAGTTTTGTTGTAGATTTGGATGTGTTAGGCTAGTAGTGCTAGTGTAGCCTCGAGCCTCATGCAGAGATGACGAGCGGGCTACAGTCAGGTAACCTCTCTTCCTCCGCTCTGACCAATTATCAGATTTCAGTCAGCTCCCTCTGGAGCCACAAAAGGCTTTATACAGATTTTTTTCACACATGCAGTAGTACTCCACAAGACCTGTTCTCCTTCACCATGTTTCCATTTTTTTGACACAGTTTACTCATAATAGACACTTCATTCTGCTTTCTGTTATGATTCAGTGAAGGCGGAAGCTTCTGTGGAATAGTGACACATAACATGACACTAATCCCTTAAGTTCCTCCCTTTCTGTAAAAAAAAAAAAAAGAAAGTTGCCTCATTTCCTCACAAATCTCACAGAATTTAAGTGAACCCGAGATTAGTCTGCCAGCCTCACTCTCATGAATGACCCATTCTGAATATGAAGCCTGACGTAGAAGAGCTGCAGTTCAGTTACCTGAGCTGTTTTGACGTGACCACCGAGTCAATTATTAGCTCATCAATGCCACACAGTACTACACTGAGTAATGACAAACAAAAGTCTGGACAAGTTCTGTAACACTACAAACTGCACCATGTGTTACTCCAAAGGAAAACAAGCAATCATTCTAAAATCATGCTTTATTATAGGAAGTAGACGATCAAATATTGTTTGGTCGTTCAAAATGGATCAAAAACGCCCTTTTCCCTGTGAGTTAACCATTTTTTTTCTCCTCACTACTGTTTATTGAAGAAATGGTCACAACAAATGTAAAAAGAGAAGTGAATAAGGGATGTTTTCCTCGTTGAACAGGTGCTACCTGACCGGGATGGGAAGAGGTGCATGTTTTGTCTGAAAACCCTCTCCAAGACTTATGAGATGAGCGCCTCAGACACCAAACAGAGACAGGAGTGGACCACAGGTGAGAGGGGACTCACATTCACTGATATTGGATCGATCTTAAAAGCTTCATCTTCATATCAAGACATTAAACATTATCTTCTTCACAGCCATTCAAACCGCTATCAGGCTGCATGTGGAGGGGAAAACATCCCTCCACAAAGATTTGAAACTGAAGCGGCGTGAACAGCGTGAGCAGCGGGAAAAGAGACAACAGAGCAAGGAGGAGGAGCTGCAGAGGCTGCGGGCCCTGCAGGAAGAACGGGAGCGCAAGCTGGCGGAGCTGGATCTCCTCAAGGAGGCGCAAAAGCAGGCTCAGGCCCTCATGGAACAGGATGAGCAGAGGAGGCGGCTGCAGCATGAACAGCTCCAGCGGACCCTGGAGGTCCAGCTGCAGGAGGCCGAGGTGGTGAGTGTGGAGGCAACGAAGGAAGAAAAGAGTCTGAATTCAGAAGCATAAAGATGTGGGTGTTGATTCCTTTGCTTCTTGCTGTGCGTGTCAAGGCTCGGGTCAGTATGCAGGCAGAGATGGCTCTGAAAGAGGAGGAGGCAGAGAGGCAGAGGAAGAGGATCGTAGAGCTGGAGGAGATGCAGAAGCGTTTGGAGGAGGCGCTGCAGCTGGAGATTAAAGCCAGGCTGGATGAGGAGGCCTTCCGCTACGCTCAAGCAGGGTTGATACTTCTGCTAATACATGATTATAGACTTGCATACGCTTTCACAGCACAGTAACAAGTCATTTGTTTGGGTTCAGAGCCTGCTAACAATAATCTGTGCGTTGTTAGAAGGGTTCAAACAGCAGATATTAAGATTAGCTGTTGAAAGGAGTTCATGTTGCGTTATGTTCCTGAGGAAGTTGAGCTGCCAACAGAGGAAGTTGTGATCGGTCAGATCTATTGTATCGCTGTTTTCGTACTATCTCAATCTTTTCAAGTAAAATATTCTCATGAATTGATCACATTAATCTGCAAACAGCTTGCACCAGGCTCGGAGGACAGAAGCTGCCAGAATAAAGAAACTAGATAAATGACTCGATAAATAAATTCCATAATATATTCCATTAAATGTAGCAAAATCTTCTCAAACAGTGACGAGTCAATCCTACGGTTTTTAAGAAAATGTTTATGCTTGTGTTCTCTGTTGTGTCCAGGTTACTGGCTGAGGAGGAGGAGAAAATGAAGGCCCTGATGTGCCTGCAGGAGGAACAGGAGGAGTACATCCTGAAGACACAGAGGGAGAAGCAGGAGCTGAAACAGGAAATGGAGGCCAAGTCCCGGTCCCTGGACGAGGCTCAGAGGCAGCTGGAGGAGGTGCGCGCCAACCGGCACAGGGTTGACCAGGATGTAGTGGTAAGAAAAAAATAATGCAAGCCTCACAGTTAAAAAAAGCAATCAAATCATCAAAACTACATTTAACTGAGTCCAAATTATCGATCTCTGATCTCTTCGAGGAAATGTTGCTTATTATGGATCTGGTGTGATACCTGAATAAAAAAGCCAATAGCATCAGCTGCTGTTTTGGCTTAAATTGTATGTTGCACACCTGTTAAGTTGAATTTGAAGCCTATACTACTGTTATTAACTCAATTAATTGTACTTGTTCATTTGTGTTGACCTTCATTTAACCAGGTATAGTTTAAAATCTCATTTACAAGAGGCAAGGCAACGGCATCGTGTAGTTACAGACAGGGCAACACTCTATAATAAGCAGTATACGTAAGACAGACATTCATGAAACAAAACAGACAGCTGTTATGATCTGTCCTTCAAAACAGTTCAATGATTTCAAAGTCAAAGTTCAAACAACGAGCGTCTGACCTGTTCTCTTATCGAGGCTTGCTCTGTCTTTTGGAGACTTTATGTGACTCGTTTTCTGAATTGTATACTTGATGATGGCTCAATGTGAGCTGTTCTTTCTGCTGATCTCCCATAAGAGAGCCAGTATTGTACATGCCTCTGTATTGTAATTGTCAACAAATGTTCTTCAATGTGACAGAACTTTGTAATCTCAAAGTAAAACGATACTTATTAGTGATATTTATATATTAGTTGTAGTTGTTGCTCGTGTTAACAGTAGTTTATTTCATTATTGCTTGTAGGTATTAGGCAATTCAATGAGCTGCTCTTTTTCTGTGACAGGCTGCCCAGCGAAAACTTCGCCAGGCGAGCACCAACGTCAAACACTGGAACGTCCAGATGAACAGACTGATGCGACCAATCGGACCAGGCGGTATGTGTCCCATGGTGCATTGCGTGACATAACAAACGGGCAGCTTGATTTTTCAACTGCAAACCTTTTGACATTAGGTATTTTTCACAGACATTTCAAGACATTTTTGTCATGTCGCAGGAGGAAAACCACAAATGTAAATAATAAAATTAAATGATGGCTGAATTTTATTTAGACGCTTCAGTTTCAGGTATTTCTGGTAATTCATGCTGACTCACTGTAGCTGTCATGGCTTACTGGGACAATTGAAAGGAACTGAGTCATCGTTATTGTTAAAAGTAAATGCAAATTCATGCTTCATTCCATCCACTACCATATTGCAAATACAGTATTAGAAGCTGAGCTCATGGAGATAAACAGCTGATTCTCCTAATGGGTGCCATTACTTTACTTACTTTTTTAACTTTATTAAGAGAACACGATGGAAATATGACATTTCTGTTTGTTTCATGTATTAATTTGAGTCTTCTCATCTCGCGTTATAGTTTACATTACGTTACATTATATTACAGGTCATTTAGCAGATTCTCTTTTCCAGAGCGACTCACAATGAACTAACTACAGGGACAGTCCCCTGGAGCTACTCGGGGTTAAGTGCCTTGTTCAGGGGCTCGATGGTGGCAGCCTGGTATTGTCTACTCATTGCATCTGATGTTTTCAGTGTTTCCATCCAGCTGTTTTTATGTGCATTAAACAGGTGGATGGCACATTTTGACAAGTCAAAATGTCTACTGTGAGAAAGGTCTATTAAGGTCTGATAATAAAACGTTCTCCTGTGTCTCACTGACAAAGAAGTAACCTCATATTATGTGTTGCCAAGCGTGTGTTTGAAATGATCATTCATGTTTTATGCTAGAGCAACATTTTATCATTTCCCCAGACTGTAGGTTACTAAATGCCTGCACTAAATAGTTGGTTGACATTTAACGTTGCTTCAAGTAAAGACTTGAGTCACAGCATTTTCTTAGATCCCAGATCGTATGCGAGTAAATAGATGGTCGTTATTTCTCATAGCCCGTTCTGTAAATATACTTCCTGACACGTCTTTCTTTTTTAACAGGTGAATTCCTTTTCTAGTTCAGCATCCTGGTCTCCAAACGGCTAAGTTTGATTTCACTTGCCTGCTGTAAACATTCACTGCATTTTCTGAATTATTTTGTTTGTGCTGTTTTTAGAGAAGAGACCATCGGGAAGCTCCTTCTCAAGCTTCCAGATCCCGACGCAGCGAGATCCCGGGCTGCGTCTCAGAAGGAGATCAGGATCAGATGATCAGGATGAGGAGAGCAAAGAAAATGTTGACAACAGCGCTGGATGTGATTTAGAGAAACGGCACTCCCATGCCTCTAATGGAGACATGGACATCCCTTAAAAACATGAATCAGAGAGGTCACTTCTGGTCAGTCTGTGAGGTTTTCTTACAGGAAGGGCAAGAGATGAAAACAGTGGAACATCTACACTTAAAACTGAATTTACTACCAACAGTACTACTATTCCTATTAAATGTTGAACTTACTGACTTCATTTCACAGACAGAAACAGTTTAAAACATTTTAATGAGAAGATGCATTTGCCAAATCAACTAATGCTTTGACTGCGACCTGTGCATGGCCTGTTCTGGACATAAACCATACCTCAGTGCAAAGATAATAAGTCCTTATTTTTTTATACAAAAATAAGTAAGTTATGTTTAAAGGCTAATACTCACATACAATGCAAGGAAGCTCATTTGTTTAACTCTGTAATATAGACACATAACAATGTTTCATTTTTACATATGTATTTTTTTGGGGTGGAGCGTGCCTTGACTTTTTTTACATAAAAAGTTGGATCAGTATTAGAGCTTACCGCTATTTCAGTTGAAGAGTATCACTCCTAGTTCACAGGAAAGAGAGAGAAAAAAAAACCTCATTGAACTTCCTGTTTCTGTCATCAGTTAGCAATTGTAAATAAAACAGTGAATTTATGCCATAACCTGATTTATGCCTGTGTCTTTACCGTGTTAAATTAAATTGAAAAAAATCTCAATTGATACTTTATTTACACAATGAATATCCTAAATAAATAATTTTTACATAAGACGTTTGACATTTGTATTGCAAAGCCAACACACACAATGGAACAAGTTGAAACCCACATCGCTGAATATGCAAAATGCACGTCCGCTCGAGTTTGAATTTCAGTCCGTCATTTCTTCAGTGTGGAAATGTGTCATCACTGACTAAATTGACGGCTCTCACTGATGAAACCTTCGGCCCATAAGAGTGAACAGAGAGACATCCACTGACACATGGAGCAAACTACATGTGGGCTGGAGTGATTTTTTTGTAATAAGCTCTCATTCTCGTCGTTCTTTAAGTCTTATAGTTTTATCTATTAGTATTAACAGTAGATACATAAAATACAGTATTGGAAACTTGACAGGAAGAGACTGTTTAAAAAAAAACCTAATAATTGTATATACATAGGTGATTTTAACCGCAAACATATTAAATATGTTTATTTTTTAAGCTAAATTATGGTAACAGATTTACAAAATAGCAAAAGGGTTCAGACTGCACAACATTAAATGAATGAATGAATGAATGCAGCCTTTAAAAAAAATAAAACAGTGAATTTAAATGTACCAGAGATGGATTAAGCTTCTGGTGGGGCCGACCAACAGAAATGATCAAAGAGTGAGGTAACGAGGAGGAAAACGCAGATAACCGGAGGAGAGTTTACCAAAAGAGAGCTTTATTCTAGAAGCTTACAAAAAAAAAAAACACACACTACAAACAGGCAAAAACTAAAAACAAACCATGACATGAACGAGGAAACACAGGGATCAAAAACATGAGTCTTAGGCGTAGCGGCAAAGCAGGTAGGGATCAGGCGGAGACGGAGTCAGGTCACGGAAACAGGATCGAGGACATATGATCGAGGACATATGAT
>CALSBV010010214.1:3673137-3774947 GCA_943590825.1 Bovichtus diacanthus
GGACCACCGCTGGCACACCGGGACCACCGCTGGCACTCTTGTTATGGATGAACGAGGACGAACTGGCAACAAGAGACAAACATAACACAGACTATATCCACCAGGAAGTGGGAGGGGGTAACGAGACACAGGTGGAGACACTAACGAGCAGATTGGAAACACCTGGGGACCGGAAGTAGAAACAACTGACACATGTCTGAGAGGAAACATGTAGTTAACAAAATAAAACCGGAAGTACAAGCACAACACAAACCATGAGAAAAATGAGCCGCTAGCCCCCCATTTATTCCTATGCTGGACCCCGGAATTGCTGTGTGGTATTTAGATTAACCACAAAATGAATTAAGTAATATGCACATTGAAATAATAAAAGTCTGACAAGTGGATTTTCATACAAAATGTATCTTCATTACAGGCAGTTTGTTTGTTCCCAGATTTCAGCAAATGTACAGTGTTGTTATAACTGACGGCCAGAGCAACAGAAATAAAACCACAAAGTTGTAAATTGTAATAAACTATAATTGTCCTTTAAGGCGCTTATCCATTACTTTAATATTATTGAGGGCCAGGGGCACTGTCTTGCTTTGCCTTGTTGGTATGTAAAATATTGCTACAAAAATCATGTAATGTGTTTGTCATGCAATCTCACTCAATTTGTTTAGTGAAGTCGAGTCAATTTAATTAGTTTAAACCAAATCAGAAATTTGCCTCAAAGGGCTGGAAAGGTTTATTTATATTTATTCTGCAGATTTGATCAAAGCCACATTAAGCTTTTTAGTATCAGTGCAGATGCAAGAAAAAATGTCCATGTTGCAGATTACAAAACAGAGCATATTAGTGTTAACAACAGAGACCTTGACTCCCCAGAAAGCTGTTTGCTGGATTCAGTGTGTGCGTGTGCGCGTGCGTGTGTCCTGGCATGTGACGATGGTAGAGGAG
This sequence comes from Bovichtus diacanthus, assembly GCA_943590825.1. NCBI lineage: Eukaryota > Metazoa > Chordata > Actinopteri > Perciformes > Bovichtidae > Bovichtus > Bovichtus diacanthus. Next base: position 3,674,077 of record CALSBV010010214.1, read on the forward strand.
GAGGAGGAGAGGAGAGGGGGGGAGTGAAGCAAAGCAAAGCAAAGCTAGGAACAACAAGGAGAGAGTCGGGGAGGGATTATCAGGTCACCGTGCTTATCTGCATGTGATATGGTAACGAACAAAAGTGTCTAAAGTGTTTTTCTTTTCTCTTGAGCTCAGCGGTTCGTCAGCCACATGAAGGCCTGAGTCAATCTAAGTTTAGGTTAGCAATCTGACGTTAGCTCCTGCTGCTAGCTGTGACTTCAAACAACTTGTCAACAGCCGATCGATCCTGGACGGGACTGATTTTGCTAAATGTTTATTTTAGCTTGTTTGGCAATTCCTCGTAGCGTAAACATCTTCCGAACCAGCGGCACTATTGGGAGAGGTAAGCTAACTTGGCAAGCCTGCTAACGTTATTTAAAGGCACACACGGGAATGTGGGTCAGCCACGCTAACAGCTAGTAGTAGTCAGCATTCAAGGTTAGTAGCTAACTAGCTAAGTTAGCTAGCCGTGCCCCTCGACGGCCGATTGACAGGCTAAAGCTACTCTTTTTATTATATTTTCACTACAAGTAAAAAAGTTTGACGGTAGTCGAGTTTATAACTTTGCCGTTTCACACTTCTAAAATGCTTGTATCCAGTTACGGTGCTGTCATTAACAGTAATGTTGCCAGATATTTCCGAGAACTAGTGTGACAGGTTGTCTGTTGGACGACGAGTCTCAACAGTCCCATTCCGAGGTGTTCTGTTCCCTGGACGTTATTCAAAAACGAAGTTCGGAATTTGTCCAGCTTTGGAACATCTAGTAATGATAATATTAATTCGGAAAACATTAATACATATGTAATAAGTAGACGCTGTGTGTGGATGTTTGTCAGGGCACAGCTACATACATGGACGGATTAATCCGCTAGGGGGCTGGGGGCAAATATTTAACCCCCACCCCCAAAGCTCTCTCCCCTACTGCCGCCCTCCACCAGCGATCAACACTGCTCAGTGTGTACATAGTGCATGCACCCGGTCCCCTTAAAGCGTACACTGCGCACTCTACCCTGAAACTGAGGCAAACAATAATACAGATGTCTCTCATCTCCAATAGAGACAAAGTTTACTTCTTAAGATAGTGAGGAACAGACTGAAATGTTCACGATACATACATGTCAGGCCAGAGGCTGTGTTTGGCTTAGGACTCTTGAGTTGTTGGCCCTCTATGTTCATGGAAATTAACCCTTATTTGCTTTCAGGCTTTTGTTTTTTTATTTCAAATTTCTATCCTCAAAGAAATGAGTAAAAAGGGGTGGGCGGTAGCTGTCACTTTAACTTCTCTGGGTATGTAATGCTGCATTCATGTGCTCCTCGGGAGGTCCCATTTCCCGAGTTGGGAAGTTGTTCTTCTGACTTTGGTCTGTTCATAAGCTTTAATTCGAAATGTAGAAACAACATCGACGCTACAAAGACTATGTTTTGTATTTTATAGATTAGAGTGTTTAAACAACACGTCCATAACTATTCATATTATGTTCTTATTATGGATTTGTCCCCAGACTTGTTGCTACACCAGTACATTCTCTAAAACCACTAAATTATTGCTTCTTTACTTGACCTGTCTGGGTTAATGCTAATAAATAACTTTTCTAACCATCTCAGTCTACGTAACTAACAGCAACTAACGGCTACAATCTAATACCATATTACTTATCAAGATTTGGTATCGGAAGCGTACTTTTAAAGAGCAAAAGAGGCGGAACGCCTTGGAAAATGCAATCTCTGACCTCATCAACTTTCGTCTTAACTATTATGTTATAAATAAACAGTTAAATAAGTGTAAACTGGCTACTTGTGAAACAATCCTGTTGTGAATAATGCAACATTAAGGGGAGCACATTGGCTCTGCAACTTGTTATAACAAGCTTAACACTCTCGTTTGGCGAGTAAGTGTTCACTGGAGTTGGACTGTTAACCATTTACATGCTGCCGGTAATAGCAAGGTAGATGATATGTGGACTTTTTATATCAGTTAACAGTGATGTGTTGCTCGTTCTTGCTCTGAATGTAATTAACATTTTCAGAATACATTGTCAATTTTAATATTGCTTATCCATTCTATTCTTCAATAGTGGAACTATGATGACAACGTGACAGGAGGGGAGCCGCTGAGTCAGCTTGAACAGGAACCATGGAAGGTACAGAGCAGCACGACAGGGTGAACGGACACTGCAAGTCCAAATCCCCCCAGGACACGGCTGATGTCAGAAGGACGCCACCTGAGGGAGAGTCTGGAAGTTCAGACAGCTGTGGGGGCACAAGTGTGTCGGAGTTGACAGACATGCAAGAGTTAAAGGCCAGGGAAAGTGAGGATGAGGAGGACAAGAAGGAAAGGGAGGTAGTTCCTCCCTCTAAAGGCCTGAAAGGGGACCAGAAGAAAAAAGAGAAAGAGAGTCTGGATCAGGAGGAGAACAAACACAGCAAAAAAAACAGCAGAGCAGCATCCAGCTACACAGGTACGACTTTTATTTCAAAATCCCTATAATCCCTGCTTTGTGTAAAGGAAATGGTGCATAACAGAGCCTTAATATTAATGCATTTTTTTTTTTTATGCAGACCTGTCCCATACCTCGTCGCCCTCGCTGTCAGAACAGCTGCGTCTTGGCCAAGAAGACAGCACAGGGGCTGGGATCAGTGTGGAGTGTAAGGTCTGCGGGGACAAGGCCTCTGGCTTTCACTATGGCGTGCATGCCTGTGAGGGTTGCAAGGTAATACAGCGGAATAGCTAACTAAGATTACAAAGTTTGATAATAGCAGTTTAATGTTGTCCGATATGAGTTGCTGAACTGGTTGCATTGTTTCTCACTCAGGGCTTTTTCCGGCGAACCGTGCGGATGAAGCTGGAATATGATCGCTGTGAGCGTTCCTGTAAGATTCAGAAGAAGAATCGTAACAAGTGCCAATATTGTCGATTCCAGAAGTGCCTGTCTTTGGGAATGTCCCATGATGGTGAGAGGGAAAATATTTTAGCAAATGATCTCCATAAATTATGTTATCTTTTCACATATAGTTTTGGGGTAGAGCAAGTGGTTTTCAAGCTCAGTGCATGTTAATTTATAATCGATTTGCATTGATAAATGCTTAGACAGTGAAATGTGTCTATGACAAAACAACTATTACATTTTTCTGTAGTCTCAAGCTGTTTTGAAATATGCGATTTCTCTGGTATTATTGAGGTGATGGTTGATTCAGCACAAGGATTCAATGATTTATTTATTTATTTTTACAAAAGTGGGAATTTAGCTAACTAGGAACCTGTTCCAAAAACAAAATCAGGTATCCAACCATGGAACTGACAAAGTGATTTAGTCCTGAAACATTTACTCAAAATAAGACCAGCATGTGTATGTGTGTGTGGTGTTTGCTCAGCGATCCGATATGGACGTATGCCTGAGGCGGAGAGGAAGAAGCTGGTGGCAGGCCTGCTTGCAGAGGAAGTGAACCTCAGCAAACCAGGAGGCTCAGACCTGAAGACCTTGGCCAAACAAGTCAACACAGCATACCTGAAGAACCTCATTATGACCAAGAAGAGGGCCCGCAGCATCCTATCGGGCAAAACCAGCAGCACCTCAGTACGTTCTAGTCTTAGAAGCTCAGTCCTGGTTTTTCAGATATGGAAATATATGTAAATATACATTATAAGTAATACATCATCATCAATGGGTCACAGGAATATATTATGACATCTATCATCAAGGAACCGAGCCTCTGACCCTTAACTGCTGCTTTCTTGAAAGGCTATCTGTCAAGAAATGTAAACATATTGTTTAATCAGTCTTAACTTTTTCTGGTTTAAAGCATTGTCTGAAAATATATAAAATAACCACAAAGTAGCTGTTAATATAGAATCCTTTATTTTGTTCTTCCTCAATATAGTGTTGCAGGGATGACGTATTTTTGTAGGCCAACCCAGAAGTTAGTCTGGTTCCCTCGACAAAAAGTCAAAGGGATTTTTCCATTGGATCTTGGATTATTGCGGAAAAGCTCTGTGACAAACAAAGGTTTATGATACTTACACGTTCGACAAGATAACCTTCACAATTGAACACCACTTTTACGATTTTGGAAGCATACATGCAATGCCCAGAATAAAAAAACGTAACGTTATGCTTTAACATAAATACACCACGGTCGCTTGACTTCAACATCACCACCACTGAGTAGATGAGTTTGTTCAGCGTGATGACGTTTAATGTCCCCGACATCCTCTGTAGTCTCATTTAGCCACTTGTTAGCAACCGCCTTTTTTAAGACATGTAAAAGCTTCAAAATTCACAAGCGGGGTACTTACTGATGTATTTTACCACAGACCTTATTTCAAGCATCTAACCGAAATCCCATAGACTTCGAGATGAGGGAACCGAACTCTACCTTACCTGTCAAAAATGGCATACATGGTCTATTTAGTTCCAAGTCTTCTGAAGTATCGGATGGTAATTTATAAGAAATTGATTTTTGTCTTTCTTTTAGCCGTTTGTGATCTACGATATGGACACACTCTGGAAGGCAGAAAGTGGTTTGGTATGGAGCCAGTTAGTTCCAGGTGCACCACTGACCAAGGAGATTGGGGTCCATGTGTTCTACCGCTGCCAATGCACCACGGTGGAGACTGTGCGCGAGCTCACCGAGTTTGCCAAGAGCATTCCGGGGTTTGTGGACCTCTACCTTAATGACCAGGTGAGTCTCTGTCTACACAGGAAGCTCATTTGTCGGGCTGTGCCGAATAGTTTGATTCTTCATTTTATAACGTTGACATTTAAATTTGTAATTCAACAAAATTCTGTGAAGCTTTTTCTTTTTCTTTTTTTTTTTTTGCAAGTCTGTTTATGTTCATGTTTAAAGCCGGTATTTCTGCACAGCTGCAGATAAAGATTAGGCTACACTAATAATATTAGTATTATACTATTTGGAGAATTAGATTCCAGTGGTGCCTGCGTAAGATTGTTTCTGAACATTTCCAATTTCGTTGTCAAGTCCAAAAGTTAAAAATGTATTAAAAGATGGATGTAGTCATGGCGTTTAGCCTTTCAAACGCAACATTTATATTATCAGGGTGGTCTAGCAGCAATCTAATGAAACTGCTGAGTTGTATTCATTGAAGAAAGTTGAATAATAAAAAAAAAAAGAAAAGAAACTCTTTTAATCCGATGAATCACTTTATTCAAATTGAGGATTTTATTGAGAATTTTAGGCACTAATGTACAATTGTCTGTGTGCTTTCTGCAGGTGACTTTGCTGAAGTATGGTGTGCATGAGGCTATTTTTGCCATGCTGCCCTCTCTCATGAACAAAGATGGACTGTTGGTGGCTAATGGCAAAGGCTTTGTGACCAGGGAGTTCCTGCGCAGCTTAAGAAAGCCCTTCAGTGAGATCATGGAGCCCAAGTTTGAGTTTGCTGTCAAGTTTAATGCTCTGGAGCTGGACGACAGCGACCTGGCCCTGTTTGTTGCTGCCATTATTCTCTGTGGAGGTGAGACTGAAAGGTTTTCTTGTATAAGAAAAAGAAAAAAATATAATAATAAGTATGAAGAATGTCATAGTTGCTTGTTGTTATGTTCAAGGTATCTGCAGGTCTTACAAAGTCTTAAAAAGCATAAAATAGTTTCATCAAAAATCAGCCTTGGAAGGCCTAAAAAGATTTTGAATTTCATTTCCAAAAGTCTTAAATATTGTCATGATAATGTCAATCATAAAATGTTTGGTATCCGATTGCAGGCTGTTAAGAGACACTTGAGCCAATGCAGGATGACCACCGCTCCACCCGTATTTTCTTAGGTGCTGGAAGTATCATTGAGTACAAACCGATAAAAAAAGATATCCGCACAGTTAGATTACTTCTACAACTAATACTTCTACTTGGGTAACGATTTAAATTCAGGACTTGTAATGGAGTATTTTTACATCATGGTATTATATTATCTCCTATTTAAGTAAAGTATCTGAGTACTTCCTTCACCTCTGAGTAAATGTCTAATACACCTGCCTGCAGTTTATCAACTTTGTTTCATTTGTTAAAGTACTCCCTGCTATGACAAATTGAGGATAAATAGGTATTTGGAATACGTAACGTAACGTCAACGTCGTCGCGTTTCTATTGGTGCGTTGCTAAGTCGATTGGTTAAAGCAACCGGCTGTCAACTATTTAGACAGTGAGATTGACGGTGTTTGGCGGCATGCTCAAAACATACGGAGGATGGACGCAGCTCATAGTGGAAGTATCTGTAGGTAAGGAGCGGCTGTATGACAAAGTCATGAAAGTGAATACAAATGTGGAAATGAAGTTAATCTGATCTATGCAGTGTTTTGGTGTAACAGACCTTTATCAGAGCATACAGGTTCTAAGTGTGCAGATATATCTTTTCTCAGTTTAGACACTTATATACTAAAAGTGGGATTGTGAGGACAGGAGGGTGTTCACTCTATTTTTGTGGAGTTTCTACGAGACCTCTAAGCTGTTTCAATCAATCATTGTCAATTTTAAAGTCAAATACATTAACTTAAATAATTTTTTTATTGGTTAATCCACTCATCCATTTCATGCGGTTTAGGCTGGGTCCAGGCTGCATTAATTAAATTAATTATATAATTAAAAATGATTGTTATATAGTGCAACTACTAAAAAACTGAATGATATTAAATAGGGCTACAACAAATGATTATTTTCATTATTGATTAATATGCCGATTATTTTCTAGATGAATCGTTTCGGTCTATAAAATTAAAACTGTCCATCCCAGTTTTTCAAAGTCCAAGGTAACGTCATTAAATCAGTTTAATATGATATAAAACGGATAAAAGCAGGAAATCTCCAGCATTTTCTGCCATTTCTGCATGAAAAATTACTTAAGCGATTAATCGATTGTCAGAAATGTTGGCATGTATTTTTCTGTAAACCCTGTATGTTTACTCAGCGGAAATTGTGACTCATCATTAGGTGTTCCTTCTTGTTCTCCCAGATCGTCCCGGGCTAATGAACGTGAAGCAGGTGGAGCAGAGTCAAGACAACATCCTCCAGGCCCTGGACCTCCACTTACAAGCAAACCACTCTGACTCAGCCTACCTCTTCCCCAAGCTGCTGCAGAAGATGGCCGACCTCCGTCAGCTGGTTACTGAGAACGTTCAGCTTGTCCAAAAGATCAAAAAGACTGAGTCGGAGACCTCGCTCCACCCTCTACTACAGGAGATCTACAAAGACATGTATTAGTATTCTCCAGCACAGACTGCTTTTAGCAATACTGTTACAGACTGAATTTACATTCATGATACTACACTGCATTCAGTACAAGCACTGTTCCACGTACCGACATGGATTTTAACGTGCAGATGAGGCAAAGTCACGTGGTAGAGCTAACACAATCAGCAAAGTCTTCTCAATGTCAGCATTACCCTCAGCACAGTGATGTGTGTGTGTGTGAGCGTGTGTATGCCTGTGTGTGTGTGTGTGTGTGTGTGTGATGAGCATCTGGAATCATTTGCTGCAAGTCCTAGTTTCCCACAACGGTCACTTAACAGAGAGAATGGTTTGTTTTCTCGCCAAGGCTGCTCCTGTTACATTCTAATAGCAAAGCTGACCCCGAAGCAGCGTCTAGAGAGAGCTCCTCCTCGCTCACCTCGGCGCTGTGTTTGTCTGTGAAGGGAAAGCATTTCATGTTCTTAACACCAATGGCATAGTTGAAATAGAAAAAAAGCTGTAAAGTTTGAACTGTACAAGAGTTTCTTATGATGCCAATGTCTTTGGTAGAGTGATTGTTCTCAGACTTTTGGTAAAGCTGAAGATGCACAAATTAGTTTTTGTTTACATCATCATCATCATCATCAATGACCGCTATTTTGCCATTTGGTTAATAGAACACAAACTGGGCTGGCTCCAGCAGTGTAGAGCTCTCTCAAAGCAGCTGTCTGTGCAATACCGTTTTTCAATAAATGTGGAGATCCAAGTTATATAGGTTTTGTCTTAAAGCCATCTACCCAAGTGGTAACTAATGGACTATGCTGCACAGATTGTCTCTAAACTGACACTATAAACACATTACCCACTTAAGTACAAGGGACCGCATGTTTTTTTCCTTTTCTTTTGACATGCAAATGATCATGAATTTGCCATTTTAAGGTTTTTTCTTAGTTCATTCTTTGTAATTATGTTACTAACTATTTGTAATTGTTGATCATACTTGTAAGGGCAAAACATGAATTATTATCTTGTTTTATGTATTAAGTTTATGTGTTCTTACATTTTACATGCCTGCCTATTTAGTTTAGGTTGTACCAAATATATCTTCAGGCATACCAACAAACGTTTCCTTGATGAGGAATTTGGATTTCACGCCTTATCAGGATTTACCTAAAACCAGCATACTTTACCAGAATGTCATTATTGGGAAAATGAATGATGATTTAGAAATCAACATCCAGCCTCTGGTATCATAAGTCGCTTCTGTATTCACACCAGATATAGGCACAGTCCTAGATTAATACCCTTTTTGTGTACAGTCTGATTTGTCTTGTTAGGAGAGCCACAAAGTCTAACAGCCTTACAATACTGTAGACTCAGTTTCCAACTGTTTTTCTTCCCCTCATATTCTTTAGGACTTCCTTTTTCACTGTACTTACTCTGAATAGACTTCAGTATGTCAACACTGTCAACACAGTCCACCTTCAGAAATATCCCCTTGTGCTCTTAATCTGTCTTGATCCCTATCTACCTCTAATGTATGATCTGTGATACATTTCCGCTGTCTCATCTGACCTCTGACATTTTTTTTTTTGCCTTAATTTCCTGCTATTGGTACACGTTGCAAATTTGATATTGATAGCTGATGTGCAGTGTGCCAAAATAGCGAAGGGTGTGGATGGATAAAGCGAGAAAGTACACCAAAAAGTTTATGTAAGCTACCTCTATGCCTGTTTAAGTGATGGATTGACATATTTGTTCACAAAAACATGTTAAGACTTGAATTAATTTCGTCCTTATAGTCACATGTAATCTATCTGCAGATCTAGTTTAGTTACATCTCACTTATAAACTTCATTAGAAATATTAATGCTGATTTTCTCAATTTTTTTTTTAATCATATTTACTCAAGTACTGTACTTAAGGACAATTTTGACAGACTTGTACTTTACTTGAGTATTTTTATTGTATGCAAATCTATACATCTGCTCCACTACATCTCAAAAGGAAATACAGTATTTTTTACTTCACTGCATTTATTTGACATTTAGTTACTTTTTACAGAAAAAAACATATGATATGCTTATATGATATGAAGCAGTACTATACTACTAAGTACTCAGTAGTAAACAAGGTATCTCAAATTGGCTACATGTTAGTGAACATTAAATGCTCTTACCCGTATTCGATAGTGATTTAAAAAAAAAAGAATAATATATTATTATAATATAAACGTTTGAAAAGAGCCATTCTGCATAAAGAGTACTTTTACTTTAGATACTTTTGAGTACATTTTGCAACTAATACTTCTACTTAGGTAACAATTTAAATTCAGGACTTGTAATGGAGTATTTTTACATCATGGTATTATATTATCTCCTATTTAAGTAAAGTATCTGAGTACTTCCTTCACCTCTGAGTAAATGTCTAATACACATGTCTGCAGTTTATCAACTTTGTTTAATTTGTTAAAGTACTCCCTGCTATGATAAATTGAGGATAAATAGGTATTTGGAATACGTCACGTAACGTAACGTCAGCGTCAACGTCGTCACGTTTCTATTGGTGCGTTGCTAAGTCGATTGGTTAAAGCAACCGGCTGTCAACTATTTAGACAGTGAGATTGACGGTGTTTGGCGGCATGCTCAAAACATACGGAGGATGGACGCAGCTCGTAGTGGAAGTATCTGTAGGTAAGGAGCGGCTGTATGACAAAGTCATGAAAGTGAATACAAATGTGGAAATGAAGTTAATCTGATGGTGATAAACGTAACTGACTGCCCGTTAGTGCCGGTGCTACTTTCAAATGCTGTCGTGCTGCGTTCGAAGGTGGACGTTATGACGCAAAAGTTACTTTTCACGATTAAAAACAGTCACTCGTAAATAAAATAAGACTCCTGTTCTTTTAGTCTGTTTGTAGGGAGAGCCACGTAAATAAATTAGGTGGGTGTGTGGTTTTTTTTAAAAGGCTTAGTTTCGCTAAGCGTTGAATTATTAGCCTAAACTGTTGAATAGCGTTCAATCAGTTTTTGGCAGCTGGAGCCCTCTGCCCCGGTGAACGTTACAATCAAAGTGTGTTTCCGACAGCACGTAAACACAGTCTGAGGGAAAGTTTTCATATTTTCACCTCTATCTATATAAAGTAGTTACTTTTGTTAGATAATGTTGTCAGGTTTTTCATGGCGAGTGTCTGTAACGTGCAGTGTCTTGTAGGACAACAGCTCTGGTGACTTTATCGATGTATTGATTTCAAACGGTCGTGTTACCTGTTCTGTGCTTTGCTTCCCAAATGCAATTACTACTCTCACACACATTTACATTCATATTATAGGATTTTCAGTCGCATGTTTGAAAGATTAAGAAATTTAGGTTTATTTAAATGTCTTCCATATGAAATGATTTTGTTATACTGCATATCTTTAACATGTTATGAGTTCATTAATATCAAATACTTTTTGAGATTCAGCTTTTTTTTTTTTTTTTTTTTTTAATACTAAAATGTGTCTTTGGGCACATGGTTTTATTTAAAAAAATATATATAATAATAATAATAATGACTTATAGAAAACTGTCCCATGTGCCCAAAGACTAACCATGGTATGATTTATTTATTTATTTATTTATTTTTATTTAAAAATATATATATTTTTTTTAAAGAATTTCTTCAGATTTGTGCTTAGGCAAGCCCAGAAAACACTTTATAATATGTGCAGTCACAAGTGTGTTAAGATTGAGTTTTACTTTACTGCTCTGACTTGATGGACTTGGGACTTGAAAGCATTAGTCTTCGGTTTTGACCAGCGTAAAATCCAGGTGCAATAAAATAAATAAATATTTTATTATTATGCTTATGCATTGAATGGACTCGGCTATGGAAGAATATGCTGCTTCTGATGCTACATGGTAGAAATTTACTCTTCAATTTCCATTTACAGGCGTTTCATAAATGGCTCATGCAGATTTGGTTCAAGGTGTAATTATCGACATGAATGGCCAGTTGTACCACCAGCCCAACTATGTAGGTACTTTCAGAAAGGTGGATGCTGGTATGGTGACCGTTGTCGGTAAGCTTTTATTTATTATTTTCCCACTCCGTTGTATGTAACTGAAAGGATGTTATGCACATGGATTTCCTTAGTTTATTCAATATTTTTCCACCACTAGGTATCTCCATGTCCTTTACCCTGAAGTTGCTGCAGCTGTTGCAGGTAGAAGCGGTTCCGTGCCTAACGTCTCATCCTCCAGTGTGGCTTGTGCTCTGCATAACAGAAGAGGGTCAGAGCCTGCTCTTTTGCAAGCTGAGGTGACATCCAGGAGCAGATCACAGTTGCTGGTTCATATCTCAAATCCTCAACGCAACATTGGGCGTCTGGCAGCAGATATTGCTGAGGAACAATCGCAAGGTATTGGATGTTTTATGTGTGACTGACATTGGTCAGCATTTCTCCGTACTTTACTTTACTTTACTTTATCTTTACAGATACACGCACTCCTCTCTCTGCTTCTTGGGAATCGTTCCAAAGTTCAGAAGTTGCTCAAGCATGTGCATACCATGAAAGGAATGAGCAGGTTTGCTTAATTTAAAGTATGCTTTCTATGATGCATATTGGTGAATCAAACTCAAGTTAAAACCTGGAGGCTCATACTGACTGCAAAGTTTCTTTATCTAGGAGACTTCTTCCTATGAGTCGACAGACAATGGTGCAGCTGCTGCAGCCTCTAGTTCCCTGAGGAGTATTGAGGAAATGGAGGCCTCCCTCCAGAGTAAAAACGTGACCTGTGGCATCTGCATGGACAAGGTGTATGAAAAACCAGATCCAAGAACCCATGTTTTTGGAATCTTGCCAAACTGCGATCACGCCTTCTGTTTACAATGCATTATGACCTGGAGGAAAACGAAAGACCTCGGCCCCGATGTGGTAAAGTAGGTTTCAGTAATATTTTGAATATTTAACTGCAGCTGACTCTGCATGAAAAGGATTTCACTTGACATCAGTACTTTTTAATGATTATTCCTCAGGAGCTGCCCACAGTGCCGGGTAAGATCTGCCTTTTATGTGCCTCACAAACACTGGGTTGAAGGACAAGCAAAGGAAAGGGTCATTGCTGCCTTCAAAGATAAATTCAGGTAAGTCATGAGATTCAGTTTGGATTGCAGCACTTACTACAGCTGGGCTAAAAGTCTAACACTACTGATGACTTCTGAAACTTTTACAATTTCACACCAATGCCGTTGTGATGATTTTTGTCCTAGGAGGGCATAGTTTTAAAAAAAATTGTCCTTCAATTTAAATCTGCCCTTATTTTGTATTTGCTGGGTATATAGTACTGTACATAGGTTTTACTGGGTGTGTAGTACTGTGCATAGTTTATAGTCCTTCATTTTTTCTTCATACTGGACATGCCACTCCAGCTTGACTTCCCATCCATCTTCATTTTAATTTTTATTTTTTTTATTTTTTAAAAACACTTCTGAAGAAGTGATTTATTTTTGCCTAACATACTGTATGGTTACATTGAAGTGGAGCAATGCAATAAGTGAAAGGACATCAGCAACTCAACGCATTTATTTTTAAAAGCCAAAATAAGTCTTTCACGTACCAGAAATAAAAATTATCCAAAATGATTGTCTAGCTGATTCAGCCAGCCTGTACATGCTAAAATCACCTCACTGTCCATACAGGGGAGGGGTTATTCTTGAGGTGGGACTCAATGGGTTCTGTCTCAACCTGTTAACAGGAAATGCTTAAAAATAAGGAGATGATGATTCATGTTACACAGGTCCTGCAAAACTTTTCCCTGCTGGCTTGTTTTCTCTATTGTCAATAAATCTATTGTCAAGCTAGCACTCTATGAAGGTGCTACTTTAATACTGAATACAAAATGGGGAAGCAATTAAACAAAATTCTACACCTGTTTTTTTTTTTTTAATTATACCCTTGCGTTTTTTTCCATGCAATAAAGTGTTTTTATTTTTTTAGGTTAACTCTAAAATTGCTTTAAATCTCAAACCAATGCTGAATTCGCTTTTTTTTTTTTTTTTTTTTCTGAGAAATGACCACATGCTACCAAACTCCCTCTGTTCTGTCTCGTCTCATGCTTGTAGTAAGAAACGATGCAGTTACTATACCCGCTACAGATGCTGCCCCTTCAAAACGGAGTGCCTTTATCGGCACGACAAACGTGCCAACAGGTCATTTCCGGTAAATATAATCCCCGTTTTATGCTCTCAAATTCTTGCTACCATTGGTATGCATGAGATGTGTTTTTTTAATTTCTTAAATTTGTTTCTTGCTCAACAGTATTATTCAGAAGAAGAAGAATATGACGGTGTAGATCTGCTTAATCTTTTCATAGCCATGACCCTTCTCAGTGATGACGATGAGGGCGATGATGACGACTTTGGCTTTCCTTTTTACCTATCTGAGGAGTATGGTTTCTGAGCAGTTTATATTTTTGTCAGTGCCTGAAACCACTGACTTGGAGTCATAATTATAAAATTGGCCCCGGAAGAACACATGGCTGTGTTTTGACTCTTCTGTCAGTATTGAAACCTTGAGTAGCTGTGATGAAGATCTGAGATGTCAACCATGCACCATGGAGGGCCCAGTTTGTTGGGGGTTTTAATTAGTCAGGCTACAGCAGGTGATTTTACTGACTAGCACTCCTTCAGCCAGAGAGGAACTAACCTGTAATGTCACCTGCAGCAGTCTGTTTGGAAATTAGGACGTGTACACATCTCTTTACGCCACATGGTTTGTTGCCCCTGTTCTTGATGTAAGCATCTCAGATGTAATTAATCTTTAATCTGTCTAATGACCTAGTGGTTAATCTGTGGCCTTTTTAGTATGGATTTATTTCACTCTGTGACCATAGTGCTTCAAACATGTTGCAGATTATTTATCCCTTAACCTCTGATGAATAAGAGTGCTAAATCCTGACTTCTCTTCGAGCAATTTGCATGATTTTGATATTTTAAAGTGTTGTATGGATGGTAGTTTTAATTGTCTATATATAAAAAGTATGCTGTACCCCTTCTTGCTAATGTCCACTCCTGATGATACCTGCCTTAAGTGATTGTCATGAGACCCTTTTTCCTAGTTTTGGCAAGAATATAAAATGTTAAGATTTTATTTCTTTTTAAACAAGTTGTACTTGTACACAGAAAATAAAACATTGCTTCACACTTTGTCTCACTGAAAAGGCGTGTTTTGCTTTTTTATTTACATTTTTGTAGATAAATTGGTAGGATTTACCTACCTGTGCCAGCAACTACATTTTTGAATTTCATTTTGGAAGTGGTCTCTGGGCTTGACAAAGCACAAATCTGAAGAAATATTCAAATTTGGTCCATTTTTGGTTTAGTATTTTGAGCCCAGATATATTTTAGGAAATAACATTCCCATGTGCCCCAAAGACTAAATATAAAGGTAGTTTGCGATCTCAAACTTCAAGGAGCACAATGAAGTTTTTGGTGTCTTTGTACACCATGTATTGAATGTCAAATGTGTGGTAACTCATTTAATCTTTTTTAGATTTCTAGATTAGTTAAACTTTTGCCTAAAGTATGTTCGTACCAGATTTCAAGATTTAAGGCTTTTCTTCCCCCCCTATGGTAGACTTTAAACATAAATTTGTAAAAGGCTAGAATATAGTGCTTCTGATTGTTACCACTAGGTGGCGGGTGGAGCACAATCTTAGTGAAATAACACTCGCGAAGAAGAATTGTCACCAAATCTGGCGGGGTGGGCAAGAAACCTCCCCTGGAACGGGAATATGGACGCCGGTATTTTTCTGAGTCGGTTTGACGGGCAGTCGAAGCTGCTGGTCCGGTCGCTTCTGTGTGGAAGCTCCGGTGCACACCGGGCTCTGAGCGTCTTCCGCCGGCAGCAGCGAGCCAACCCTGACATGTCGCTGTCTAACTTCATGGAAATCCTGTGCCGAGACGAAATAACATGTCCACGTACTGAAGCCCAGCCGCTGACTGTGTAAGTGGAAGTACACCGCATTAGGTTTCCGTAAAATACATGTAACGTTAATGTAAAGTTACGTTGGTCGTACAAGTCACTGGTGAGGGGGAAACTGTGACGTTTCTTTCTGCTAGAATTCACCATGGCAACATCAACTTTAGGACGTTTATGTTGCTATAGAAACGGCTAACAGGCGACACGTGTAGGAACAGTATAAAGAAAGCATGCACCAAGATGTGCATTACATTAAAATACTTTGAAAGAGTTGAGACAATGCAACCAAAACTGGGCTCTGCATTTGACACTTCATGTAACATCCAGCATCATAACACTTTGTGCAATCTGAGCAAAGAAAAACATTTGCAAACATCTGTAAAAAAAGAAATAAAATAAGTGATTGCAGGATACTTCAGGTAAACGAATTAAGCAACTTAAAGAATGTAAACTGACAGTTTCATATATATACAGTGTATTTTTTAAATCCATTAGAAATCAATAGTGTATTTGAGAATCAATATCGCGATACTCAAGTGTATTGATATTTTTCTATCACCCTTATCTACCATATTATGTCACATACCCGTGCCTATGCTCACACCCATTTTTCTTCCTCTATTTTAGTAAACCCCTGGTGTGCCTGTTTCCAGCATTATTCAAACAAAACCTGCTCTCATTCATTCATCTGGTCTTCTCGATTCTTCCTCGGCCGCCTGTCCTCCATCTTCTCAAATGCCTCAGCCAGGACTCTCATACAAATACCTGGATCACCGCTCTGGTTAGACAGCTGGAAAGAAACCTGAGGGCCCACAATGAGGAGCCTCTTTACACTCCAATGTGCAGCCAGAGACTCCAGGAGCTGTCAAAGCGTTTGGTTGGTTTTGGTGAGACTGGAGGATGGGCCAAGTGCCTCAGCTGTCAAACATCTGGAATATCAGAGCTGGGTACACAACGGAAAAGAAAGGGCAGCTTTGTCACTCTGGACTCGGATGATGAGGAAACGGGACAGCAGAGTAAACGGATAAAGATGGATGTCTGTGGTAGTGAACGTCTCGATGCTGTAGAACAGATGCCAACAGAAGAGACATTAGGAAGATTAGGAAGTGATGCCCCAGCAGAAAGTCCTGCTGAAGAACTGCAGCCAGCAGCAGAGAGTCCATGTGATGTCCTGCCTGAACATATCAAGGTAGAGACACTCAACTGTCCTCTCTACACTGAAATATATCATCCATTTTACCACCCATGCATACTACAATATGACAGCATTATGCCTTATAGTGTTGCTTCTGTTTTCTTTGGTTTGGGTTTGTCTGTGTCTAGTTCCCCCGCTTGTCTTGTGCTGTGTCATATTTTTCTCGTATCGTACAGCCCTACTGACTTTTCAAGTGATGGTTGAAGAGCCTTCTGGCAGCAAGTTTCCAAAGTGATCAAATCAAGTGTACTAATCAGACCATTATATTTATTTTTTATCACACAGGTTACAAATAGTTGAAATAACCAAACACTATTGTTGTGTTTATTTAGGTCTCTGTTCTTCAAATAAAAGAATTACTGGAAAATCAGACGGAGGTGAGACAAAAAACGTGTTCTTTCTTTTTGCCAGCACAGTTGGCACAGACTGAGATTTACTACTATACTAATAATAATAATTATTATTATTATTATCTGTTTGCAGTGGGACCAGAGCTCCATGGAGGTGTTCAAAGTGCTGAACGACTGCGACCCTGGCCAAGTATGTCCTCAAAATATTATAGCTGACTTTTTGTTAATGTTTTACCCCTGCATTAAATACTTCTGTAAGTGTAAAATTTCACTACATATTTTTTTCAACCACAATATTTATTATTTACAGTTTTGGTTGTATGAAATACAAACATGTCAATTACGTAAGGGAGGGTAATTATTGCCAAATGAGCCCCGACAGGGTGAGCAGGATCCCGACGTGCAACACCTGCTCGCTGTACATTATACCACTTATTACATGGCTACTTACTAAAAAAATCAATCAATTTGTCACAAAATATCTATTTTAAAATACATATTTTATTGCTTCTGCTAAAATAAATAATCCGCTCGCTTTGTTTGGAGAGCAGAACTCCGTTCATATTAACGGTCTGTTATTCATAGCAGTAGTGTGCTATAAAGAAATAACAGTTCAACTAAATGGAAAGTAACATTGTGCATGACAATGAGAGTAATATTGGAAAAAATGTCAATATCGAAAAATAAATAAAAAGTATTAATACAGATGATATTGAACAGAAACAGATCACCATAGTTACCACTGGTTAGTTTAGCTTGTTGTGCGCTCCAGCGACACTCAGAACAGGAGAAATACCCTTCAGCCAGGGAGCCTAACTAAACCGCTCATCTTACACGTTTTCTTGCTGAGGGCAGTGAAAGGACTAATCCCACATCTCTACCTATTTAGGTGGAGGTATTATGCTGCATGCTGCGTTTGCCTGACTTACTGGAGCCGACCCTGCCTAAACTGTGCAGCAGTATTTTGGCTCCCTGTCCCGACTTCAGCTACAGCACGGCAGCAACGCTCATCAAGAGCCTCCTGCTGCAGAAGGTCCATCACTGAATGCAAAGGATGCAAAAGTGTGTCGCTGTGTTTGATAAGGACATCATTACTGAGATCGGATATAATTTCACTGCAGGTCCTGGCCCTGTCAGAACCGGCCTCCAGATGTCTCGTTACTGCGGTGACGTCCCTGTGTAGCCGCTATCCCAGACCAATGTGCCACGCTCTGATTGGACCAGTTCTAGAGGAAAAGAACATCGGTGAGGAAAGGGTTGAGCTACAGCGGAGTGCAGTAATCAGTTATTAAAAGAAGACTCCCGCAAAAGTATCTTTTGTATATCACTTACTCACCACGTGTTACCTTGAGTTCTTGAAGAAAACTTTCGCTTGCCTTCATAGTGAACAGAGAAAACTCTTGATGACACACTCTTTACAACTTCGGGAGGATACGTCCCCCACTGACCCAGAAGGCAACGCAGGTTCCATTCAATCTCTAATGTTCATATTTTAGTTGTAGTAGTTTGGCATATTTATTTTTATTCTAATTTATTATTTATACTGTGTATTGCATTTACTCCTGTGTAATATCAGTCAGTCAAT
The DNA here is from genome assembly GCA_943590825.1 of Bovichtus diacanthus. NCBI lineage: Eukaryota > Metazoa > Chordata > Actinopteri > Perciformes > Bovichtidae > Bovichtus > Bovichtus diacanthus. The sequence continues at coordinate 3,692,369 of CALSBV010010214.1, forward strand.
GGGCAAGAATACTGGTCAGAAAACTCTGCTGTCTTATAATCTTCACGTGGGGCTGATCCATCTGTCTTTACTGGGGCACTAATGTTAACCGGGGGCTGTAGTCCGTGTATCGTTACGCTAGTTTGCTTATTGGACTAAATCCAAAGTGGCAGAAACTAGAAAACACTCTATGCGTCCATGAGAGTCCGAAGTTTTTTAAATAGTAAGCTTTTGCTTAGCTAGTGAGTGTACAACTGGACAAATGAGACTTGGATTATACTGCACGAGTTGTGTGAGAGTTTGTAAACGGATGTTTTGACATAGTTTTGCTGCTGTTAAACGTAGCCCATTTACTGAAATTCATTGAGAATCTTTCTTCATTTTTGAATTTTTCATTCCCTGTGGAGGCATGCAATAAAAACAAAACATTGAAGGTAACACTGGGTGAGTAATTGATATACAAATGATTATTTTAGGGTTGACGTATTCCTTTAACTTTTCCTGTTGCAGGGGGGGTCAGAGTCAGTAACAGAGCAGCTGGCATGGATTCAGTGTCCTGGTACAAGTGCATTTAAAGACGACAGATGCCTTTGATGTCAGGCCCTTGTTTTCCTTACTTCTTAGCCTGAACAACACTTTTATTAGCTGTTTTGAACTTTGCTTTGTTTTCAGGGAATCCACAGGCTGAGCTGCTGAACAGACTGATAGAAGGCTGCCTGGATTCCCATTATAGACTGCTGGTGCTTCAGTAGGAAAAAACATTTAAATTATGTATTTACTGCCGTAACAAGTCAAAGAAGCAAAAAAAAAATTAATGGACTCATGGACAGTCTTTTTATTTAATTTTTCCCCCCAGAATGACATTCAAAATAGTGTGGAGTGAGGCAGTGCTCTCCATTATCCACAGCTTGCTTGACTCCAAGGTAACATTAATGTTTATTGATGGGAGATATGCTTTAAGGCCACTTAGTCATAATATTCATTGTTGTTGAGTTGCGAGTTTGTTTGTTTTTTGTTTTCAGCTCGACTTAAGTCAAGAACTTTTCACACAGTTCACTGAAGAGCTTATCAGCCAGGCTCCTCAATTCACAAAGTCTATGAAGTTTGCGAAAATGATGCTTACAGTCCTCACCAAATATAACAGTCACGTAAGTAACACACAGCACTTCTAAGCACACTATATCCATATCATACATAATGGCTGAACAGTGGATGAAATAGTATTTGTAATCTTTCTGCATGTGTATCAATCTGTTTTCCAGGTGACGGTTGCAAACAAACACTCCCTGCACGGTTGCCTGATGTTAAATGAGACCTTCCTGAAAAAGTCTCTCCAAGCTGCTTTGAAAAGAATCACACACTCATGAAGTTTCATCTGACTTAATGCATGCTAATAAAACTGTTTAAATAAGTTCTTGTCTACTTCTTGAAGCACCTCATTCTACCAGTTTGACATAGAAAGATATCACAATGTTTCCCTGAGTCAAACATACAGAAAATATTTTAATAAACTGACTTCTGTGTTCCCGACTAAGGTTTGGTGTGATAATTTAAACGTATTCTGTGGACATATTCTGCGTGCGTGCGTGCATACACACTGCCTGCCTTTAGTGTTTTAGGGCCTTTAAATACTGAATAAAATATTTACATTAAAATTGGTGTAATGTAACTCACACTTACATTTACTAAAGTACTTAAATACAATTTGAGGTCCTTGACCTGAATACTTCCATTTGTGTTCCAGAGCTGCTACATTTCAGAGGAAAATAGTGTCAATTTACTCCAATAAATACTCCAATACTCGTATTTCAGTACTATAGTAACTGGTTATCTTGCAAATTCAGATTTTACCTACAAAATCTGATCATTTTGTAAAATATAATCCATAGTTACAGATTAATTGTATAGTAAATAGAAGAGTAAGAAAATAATGCTTCTATACTGTTCTGTAATATTTTTAATGCAAGACTAATTTGCAAGAGGGGTATTTTTATATTGAGTCTGCTTGTTTTACTTTTCTTAAACGCTTTGTCCACAGAAATTATACATATCAGTAGTGTGCTTGGCTTTCAAATACACAACTTGTAGTAGTACTGCAGTTTAAATAAAAAGACAGGATCTTTGTGTTTTATTGTCAAAACGCACAATAGAAACTACATATAACTAATACTACACTTTTTGAACTTTATTTTATTGAGAGCCTTTACATTTGGTTAATACAGTCTACATTTCTTTTTTGACAATTTATTTTGTTGATCACAGCACACATTTTAACTTCTCTTCACAGGCTTTTTAATAGGGGTAAAACAAATAATTGCTTTTAAAATACTCAATGTTTTTAAATCTATGAATGACTTAGATCCTTCCTACGTCGTTGACATGCTCACTGAATGCAGACCAGACAAATACCTTAGAGCAAGGAAAACACTCCTCACTATACCTATAATAAATTCTAAATCAGCTTATGGTGCCTTCAGTCATTATTGCCCGTACTCTCTGGAATTCTCCAGGACAAAAAAAAAACCCCACAAGCTTTTAGTTAGGTTTAAAGTGTGTCGTTAACAGATACAACTTTTATTTTAGAATCAGTATTATTACTTCCTTTTTATTATTATTATCATCATTAATTAATAAAAATATCTGATTATTATTATTAATAATATAAATAAATAAAAAATAGTAGTAATTATATTAATAATAATAGTAGTACCTTCTTATCTGATGTGCTCTTATCTTATGTTTTTTCATGTATGATCTTTGCCAATTTCTTTTTGCTTTTTATTGTGAACCACATTGAGAGTAGCCTGTGGTATGAAATGTGCTTAATTTAAATAAACATAACATTGTCATAAAATACTATCAGACAACAAATACAAATATGTATTTAAAAATAAAAACATTATAGAGCGACACATTTAAATAATAAAAATGAAAAGTCATTTTTATATTGAGATAAATGTGTGTAAAAAAGAAACGTCGTTTGCGCTTTTGTGATGACGTCAGTCCAGGGCGCCTTTATATCGCGTCACTTCCTGCTCCACTTCCTTTTCATCGCAGCGACACGACAGGGACGAGTCGCAAAAATGAGGTTAGACCCAGTTCGACGAATAAATGTCACAAAATAAACTTATCCCACGTTTACACTAAGCTGTATTACTCGTTCAAGCTTGTAGTGTTTGTCGTGCGCGGCAGTTGTGTAATTTATTAGTTTTTCAGAATTCGGTGAAGCTAAATGTGACCGGTTCTTCTTCCGCTGTGATGTAAAGACACCACGCTCAGTTTCAGATGCAATCCGCCTTAATCCACACCTTTAAAACTTGCTTTAGTAAACAATCAAGCATCGGATGTATACATTAGCTTTCCTAGATAATATTTAATGAAATATTTTCGAAATTTGTATCAGTTTTATGAATGTTAAGTCGCCGCCATTGACCGACGGAAGTAACCGGCTCATGGAGCAGTCCCGCTATTGACAGTCGCTTTAACATGTTTCTTAATATTTTTATGTTACAGTAAGGTCTCCAGGGACACGTTGTACGAGGCAGTGAAGGAAGTCCTGCAGAGCTCTGTGACCAAGTCAAGGAAGTAAGTTCATATCGGGAAAGATGTAAACATTTTACATATGAGGGAAAGATGTAAACATTTTACATATGAGGGAAAGATGTAAACACTTTACTTATGAGGGAAAGATGTAAACATTTTACATATGAGGGAAAGATGTAAACATTTTACATATGAGGGAAAGATGTAAACATTTTACATATGAGGGAAAGATGTAAACATTTTACATATGAGGAAAGATGTAAACATTTTACATATGAGGGAAAGATGTAAACATTTTACATATGAGGGAAAGATGTAAACATTTTACTTATGAGGGAAAAATGTAAACATTTTACTTTATGAGGGAAAGATGTAAACATTTTACTTATGAGGGAAAGATGTAAACATTTTACATATGAGGGAAAGATGTAAACACTTTACTTACGGTGAAATAAAACTGCAGATTATATTTATATTTGATTGATCTGCTAATGATTTAGTCAAATTGTTAACAGTTAGATCTCTTATAAAATAGCCATCATAACTTCAGAGTCAAATGTTTTGTTGGACCTAAAGTCCAAATGCCTAAAAAGATTACATTTTATATGATTGAACAAAAGTAGAACATAATCAAGTCTGGAATTACAATATTTTAATTGTTTTGCTATTTCAGATTAAAAAATGATCTTGTTATTAAAATATTTACAAATTGTTTCTGTTCAGTGATTATTCAACTAACCCTTTTAGCTGTGTGTGATACCATGTGTAACTTTGTCTGTCTGTAGGTTTACGGAGTCGGTGGAGCTGCAGATCAGCTTGAAAAACTATGATCCCCAGAAGGACAAGCGTTTCTCCGGCACCGTCAGGTTCGACCCTTTTCCTGTTTCACCCAACCTTTTCCCTGTGTGCTTCCAGCCCTGTCTGAGTATCTATTAAAAAAAAAAAAGCCCTGCCTGTATGGCATGAAGTTGCTGAAATCTCAAAATTGAAAAACAAAAGGTCCAGACAGGCCAGGGGCAGACATGGAGAAGTACTCTGGGTAGTCTGACTGAGCTGACCCAGCCTCGGCTGGTGGATGCAAAGCAGACGGACCCCTACCCTGGGTCTTAAAACATGAGGGAAGGCTTTGAGTGGCTGAACTGTAAGTTCATGTCCTCAAGCCGACCAATTTACTTTATGTAAGCAAAGACAGCTGGACACCGGCCACTGTGGTATGGGTAAGACTTTTTCTATTACACAGTAAAATGAGGAAGGTGTCATTTGGGGGTGGCAGAGTATTTGAGTTTATATATGTTAATAGAAAAGTAATTTCATAAAAAAATTAATAGCGTCTAGTTTGCAATTGATCTACAAAATGAGTTCATGAACAATGATCATAAATTGATAGATGTATTTGTGCACATGCCAGCTTTCATTTAAACCACCATGCAGGCTATGCAGAAGTTTTGTCTCCGCCATACTCTGCCTTACTTTCAACTGATGCCCCTGTGTTTTACGTGGGGTTGTGTGCAGTGTCCCTAATGGCTTTGTTACTCTGCAGGCTGAAGACTCTGCCCAGGCCAAAATTCTCCGTGTGCGTCCTGGGAGACCAGCAGCATTGTGACGAGGCCAAAGTCGCTGAGCTGCCACACATGGACATTGAGGCTCTCAAGAAGCTCAACAAGAACAAGAAGATGGTCAAAAAGCTTGGTACGAAGTTGGCATCATGACCCATGGATTTTTATTTTTTTTAAATGAACATTGGTCTTGGACTTGTAGTGTTAATATTACATTTCATTTAGTCTTATTCCTGCATCAAATGTCCGTATCAAATTTGGTCAACCCTCAAGTCTGAGTTGACCTTTTGTGGTTGACTTTTTAGTAACAAATCACTTTTCTGTTTTCCCCTATAGCCAAGAAGTACGATGCCTTCCTGGCCTCAGAGTCTTTGATCAAGCAGATCCCTCGTATCCTGGGTCCTGGGCTGAACAAGGCCGGCAAGTTCCCCTCCCTGCTCACCCACAATGAGAACCTGAACACAAAGGTGGACGAGGTCAAATCCACCATCAAATTCCAGATGAAGAAGGTATGCTCGGCAGTGCTCAAATTAAATAAAAACATGCCTTTGTTTTACAGTTAACCTGTCTGTTAACACTGAGGGTATATCGGAGAAGTCACTGAATCTTTATTTTGTGCCGTAGGTGCTCTGTCTGGCTGTGGCTGTCGGACACGTCAAGATGACGGAGGATGAGCTTGTGTACAACATCCACCTGGCTGTAAACTTCCTCGTGTCTCTGCTGAAGAAGAACTGGCAGAACGTGCGTGCCCTCTATGTCAAGAGCACCATGGGCAAACCCCAACGCCTCTACTAAAGGACAGCTTTTATATTAATAAATGTTGAGATGCTCCAAATTTGACTGTTTTTGAGAGTTTTTCTTGTCAGATTGAAACTTTTCATTGAGTGTTATTGCCATAGACATCTCGGTATTTTGAGTTTCGGGTATTGGCAAATGCTTTTCAACTATGACCTCAAATGCTTAACATTGTACCCAGTAATGTATCTTGGTTCATAGTTGAGTCTAGTCACTTTGCAAACATAACTTTAAAGCATTAATGGACTTACTAGACTTCTATTGTCAGATTCTTAAAATTATAAAAAACTAAGTGTGTGGAAAAACATCTATTTTTGTCCTTTTGGTAAAAATTGTATTTAAGAAAAAAAAAAATGGAGGTAAATCCCTGCTCGTGATCAGTAGATGGGTTGTGACCAGTTGCGTTGTGCCAACTGAATTCTTAATGTGACATTGCAGTAATATCCCACAATTTGGTTTTGATATCTGCAATGTTGAGCTCTCTGTTAATACAGAATTATCAATCAAATAATTTTATGATATTTCCTGAAGGAATCAAACTTGTGACTGGCCAACCTCCTCATGGTCTGAATCGTGTCTATTGGATTTGTAAAATCAAAGCCATATTAAAAAAAAATCTTAAGTAATAACCATTAATGATCAGTGTTGATTGTGCTCCATCATAGAAAGGTGCATCACCCACTGCGTGATATTAAAAGTTTATATTTTATGCTTAACAGAATGCACTGTTTAAAATCAGTAAAGATGTTAAGTGTCCTCTACACCTTTTTGTATCAGGTACTGTCAATTTAAGGATAATTAAATATTCCCTGTCCCTTTGCCTGAATTGTTTTTGACAAAGTGTATAGTTGTCCTACCCTCTTTAAATGAGACTAATGGAGAGCGGTGCAGTTGATTCAGCAGATGAGATGTACTTTGTCACCAAGGAAGGGAGCACTTGGGTTAAATGCTAAAAAAAATAGCTGCATTCAACAACAATACAGCCAACAAAGCAGTAAAGACAGACATAAGTAAAATATTGCACATACCTTGTAATATAAAATATATATATAGGCATACAAATCAGGAGAAAAACAATTCAAAGAACTAAACACAAGAGTGCCTCCTTCATATGAACTATTAAGCTGTTTTCTTTTTGAGTAGTGTTTTAGATGTTGGGAGAAAAAGCAACACCAGCTTTTATTTACTAAAGATAACACAGCAACCTCGGCTACCCATGAGCCTCTTGGGCCAGTCGTCCTGCTCTGCCTTGACTGTGGATCTCTTAATAGGATTATCTATTCTCAGTGCAGCAGCAAGGCCGAGGGAGAAATAAACCAAACACGGACAAGAACTCATGAGAACATATTTGTGTTTCCTGCAACAATAAAAAAAATCCACCGTCGCCTGTGAGGAGCATTTAAATAATCTAAACCGTTTTTTACTTGAACACATTGGGATTATTCTTGTAAAAACAGCAGCTGATGAAGAGATGAACGCTCAGGTGAGTTAAATAATCTCCCAGCTGTCCTACCTGTTGCTGTTCACACTGAGGAATAGAGGTTATGTTTCTGAATATTAAAGGCCAACATATCACTTGTTTTGAATGTGATGATGGCAGTTTATGCACTGTTGTTAACTTTTCTTTATCTTATTAGGGAAATATCATATTCATAAAGCTATGTAAAATATTCAAAATTAAACTTCCTAATTCAACCTCATCTTTTAAGTTGTTTTTATTTGAAATTGAATGTTATTTTGAGTCTCTAAAATTTGTCACAAATAATAAATGCATGTAAGTATTTAAAATGTGCTTAAAGATGTTTGTCTGTCACAAAATTATCTTTTACATTTTATTATTATTTATATTACATTCTGATGTAGCCAATTAATTGTATTCTCTCTTTATTAATTGAAATGGTATGGCTGATTGTTTATACATTCTTATAACTGAATAAAAGAGGTAATTGCTTCTGAACTCATTTCAGCCTGATGCAGAGACAAACAGCAACAGTCTGCCCCGCGTGGCGCTGGACAGTGAGGACACTGACGAAGGTAACGCCTGTAAAATGTTCATTAAAAAGTCCAGGAACCAGTATCATTGCTCTACATCTACATTTAAACCGCATCGTATCTTTACAACAGAAAGCGATCAAGAGGACCCGACAATCACAAGCTGGAACGAGCTGTCCATCATAGAGCGTGTAGGCCTCAACAGGTGACGCTGTAATATTTATATTTATATTTATCATATCTAAACAACAGGAGTTAATCTGATTTTTCATTAAACTTCCACCTGTCTTGTTTTCTCACAGCGTGGAGATGTCAGAGCAAGATCTGGAGGTAAGTTCACCTACTTCTCCTTCACCATGATGTAACACGCACATTATTTTTAAACAAGACAAAAGCCACAGTCCCCGTCCTGCACGAACATCTATTCAAACGTTTAGCTTTTAAAGGCCCTTATAAACAGGAGGAATGAATAAAACAACGCTCATATGGACACCTGACTATTGTTTGAAGGCAGACTTGAAAAAGTGTGAATCTATCCTTTAATGTTTTAATTCTAACCTTTCGTGTATCGGTCTTTAAGGAGTGTGGTTCTTGATTTTTGTGCTGAATATCTTAATACCTAGGCAGCAGAAAAAAACATTTATTGATTTTTTTGGTTATCATTTAACCCATAAAGAATCTTAAAACCTGTCCACACATAAACATCTGAAATGTAAGGGTGTACCGAGAAGTGAAACAGCTGTTCTTGCTCGCAGACGGCCTTCTCTCAGATCGCCCTGGCCTTCCGCTGTGATCAGTACACCCTGAAGCAGAGGCTGCAGGCGGAGGAGCACGCTCGCAACCTGGCTGAGGAGAACATCCTGCTGGAGCTGACCAGAGGCAGGGAGACCCTGGAGGTGCAGTAAATGACACGTGATGTGTGAAATAAGCTTTAATGACACCACCGGAGGTTAGGTGCATGTGTGTGTTTGTGTTTTCAGACACTGAAGGACCTGTGTCTGGACAGTCAGCGCAGTAAGACCCTGCAGAGGCTGGAGCTGTCTCTGGACATCCTCAGTGGGACTGTGGAACGAATCTTCAACACAGCGGAGGTGCTCGGCGCTGTGCACCAGGTACACTGAGCCTCCTGTGCTCCTGTTTTATTTTGGATGGCTCAACTTAGTACTTTGGTTTCCAGGCTGTGGGTCAGGGCCCCAAAAAGGGTCCCAGAATAACTGTTTTATTCATGGTTATCTGGCAGAGTCTGAAATGATTTTCTGCTTCTTCTAAAAGCTTTGTCAAACATAAAGATCATGTAATCTTAATCCCTGCCTTTAAATAAATAAATAAATACATCTTCTATCTCCCATGGAGGCAGGTGACCGGACATTTTTACCTGCCACAGCCAACATTTACCCTGTATTTGGCAGAGGGCATCTGCTAATTTCATTCCCCGTTATCAGATACAGACACAAACATTCCAAAGGATAAAATACACAAAGTGAAAACACTTATGTCCATAACGGTCCCACGATGTTAGAAGAACAAAAACAACCCCGAAATCAAAAAACACATCACCACAATTTAAGAAAAATGAAAAAACACATGAAGGACATATAAGGCACGATAACAGATGAGTACAAAAATATAAGCAATATGAAGTATAATAAAACGACAATAAAATGCAGGTAAAATATGATTCTCTAAATAAGCAACAATCAAAGGATAAGCTTGTGCACTTGGTAAAAACAGATTTGTGTATGTTTGTACAAAGTTTGAGGAGCGTGTGCACCAACCAACATGGCAAACCAAAATATCTCTATTTATGCATTTCAATATAATAACATTGATCTGCCACACATTATACATGTATTACATTAAAGCTATTAACAACAGCGAAGGTCTTTTGCTTTTACGTGACATTACATTTTTCTGTCTCTGATAGGAGGCTCGAGTGAGTCGTGCAGTGGAGCTGATGGTGGCTCATGTGGAGAATCTGAGGAGACGACACAACAGAAACGTGGCGGAGCTGGAGGAGGCCAAGAAGACGGTCCAGCAGCAGAACCCCTGCAGAAGCATCGTCGACCCCAGAGCATCGCCAGGTCTCGGGTATTCTGTCTACAGCTGTTTGTCTTGTTCTGCCGTCATGTGCAACATTTGACTGAATCTCTCATTCTAGATCCAGAGGAAAGTGACGGCAGAAGGAAAACCCTTCAGCAGGTATGCAGATATTTGGCGTATTGAGCCATCTATTATAGGTACAACTACCTTTCCCTCACTTCAACTGCCTTTTATTCGTGCTCTTTCAGAACAGTGGTCGTCGCAGAGTCAGCATAACACTAATTCCCAGCCAAATCCAGGTAGGGAGGTTTCTTTAGGGAACTTTCTTCACAAACGTTATCCCCCAGAAACCCAGAGGAGTATCCCCCTCTTTGTCTCTGCAGGAGAAGATAAAGAGGAAACGAGCTACGAGGTCTTTTAGCAAGGATTCCTTCCTCACCTGCTCGTCTTCACACCTGAGCTTCGAGTCCAGCTGCTCTCCCATGACCAATGACGACAGCTGCTCCCTGGATGACAGGTCAACTAGACGCTCAATGTTTTGTATCTGGGACACATGATCCTCAAGTGTGCGTCACCTGATTTCCCTTTTCTTTTCTTTTTTTCAGGCCACTGGATCCAGATGAAACTCCGTCAGAAGCTCCAGCTGCTGAGCTTCCTCCACCTCCCACCCCCGACCCTGAGTGCCCCCCATCGAAACAGCTGGCCACCAGAAAGATACACAACAAAAGGTATGGAATCACTGCTCGTGGACGAAATAGCAGAAACACCACACACTAAATATCCTGCAGTAAACACCACATTTGATGACTTTTCTTTGACGAGGGTGGGATTAATAACTTTAATCATTAATGCTGTTAGTAAACCTGCTGGGGAGAAAGACTCATTCCAAGAGCAACAATCTAAGTTTCATATGTTTTATTAAATGTTTTCGGTTTCATGAGAAGTCAAAGCAAACTATTACATCTTTTCCAAGTTTTTTAGACAACTTACAAAGAGGACAGATATTTGCTGTCTGAATTGTTGGCGCTTCAGTCACACAATCCTTACGTAAGTAACGCCTCTAAATCTCAAACATCAGGACAGCTCACAAACAGACCATCAGGAGTTGTAGTTGAAGGACTTTATCTGACAGTTTTGACTCCAGCAGAGTCCTTGTTGCATGTCATTTGATTAATTACAAATGTGTCTCTTAATATGCACCATTAAAGCTTAATTGAGGACTAAAATGTGAAGGGCCCTAAGGTGGCTCTTGCATTTTTACCCAACACTGTCTGAAAGAGAAGCCCTGTCAACTTAATACTCGTTAGTTTCTAGGACTGTTTTGTAAAAAATTTTTGTAATGTGTAAATATCTATTTTATTCTCTATCTTGTCCGTTTCGTCCGTGGATCTGGGAATAAATGGAACCATGACTGAAAGACTCTTATAGCCTATATATGTTATTTAGCAACAATACCAACTACAGCCTTAAAAAACACTATGAGTAAAAGTTATTTCCTGTTCATTTGTCCACCCTTTGTGACCTTGCATTGACTGAACTGGAAAACCGTCTTCGTTACAGTCCCCCTCTGGATACTTTGCGACAGCGACACAAGGGCAAAGCTGCGTTATCAAAGAAAAAAGCAGACAAGGACAAAAAGAGGTCAAATGTTTACCGACAGCTTTCTATGAGCACGTAAGTCAACGTGTGTTTTTTGAAAGACACTGTGATGATTGGTCTTGTGGACAAACACTGACCGGCTGCTCTCTGCAGGTGTGGATCCTTGTGGACACAACGTCCTCTGGCTCACTGGCTGTATCGCTGCCGCTGGGCGCTCTTCTGCACGTACCTGCTTGTGCTCTTCTGTGTCGTAATAATGACTTACTTCTTGTGGAAGCATCACGATGAAGCGCCCGAGCCGTGAATATCTTCACCGGGACGTTGTCTAAGGTCTGACGCTGAAAAACCTGTTTCAGTCTTTGCATATGAATATAAAACATTTTATGAAACTTTCGGTTTGAAACACTTTGTGTTCTTTTACCTTCTAGTTGACAGAGCCACACATTTAACTTTCAGTTGTATTTCTTTTATTATAAATATACAAAACATATCAAATCTGATACAATCACTTGGTTAGTAAGAAAACACCAAACTGCAGCGAAAACATCAAACCACCGTTGAAAGCATCAGTGATTCATTATTAAGAGTTAATAGCAAACGTTAAGATTCAGCTCACTTCACTTCATGGCTAGATGTTAAGTTTTAACTATATTTATATAAAGAAGAGCAAAGCATTTTCAAAGGTGTCTCAACATTTTAGCATTAAGTCTTCATGTTGCAAGAGGGAAACTCATTAACAGATAAATATAGTATAATATAACAATTATATTAGGAATGGGGAAACTTATTTGAAAACTACTGTAGATGAATTTCATGTGCAAAATGTGTGCCAGACACAAAGTAACTCTTAAGTAAATCACAGCAAATGTGATTTAAATCTGTTAAGTATGAACCTAAATTCTCTTCAGAAATTTTAGAAACATCTATTAGAAAACAATTTAATATAAATAAAACTGGCATACCACCTTACATTAAGTTTAAATTAAAAGACGAGAGAGAGATGAGCTCATCGCGGTACCGACAGGTCCGCCTTTTCTGCATCATGTCAACATACAATCTCACAGAGAGTCCAAAGCCTTAATAAATACAGAGATAAATAGAAAAGGAATAACACACTTCCTGCTGGACACACTGCAGAGCAGCAGAGGTCTCAGTTACACCTGGCTCACAATTTCAGCATCCTCCGCAATGAACCACTGGACCGGAGTCCCGTCTGCAGCTCTCTGCAGAATCACATGACCCAAACCCTGTGAAAACATGAATTCAGTGTTCAGCTTATGCATTCTGCACAGAAATATATTGTACATCCGGTTAGTTGATCAAAAGAACATTAAACAGCAATTATTTCAATAATCGATTAATCGTTTCAGTCATTTTTGAAGCAAAAATGCCAAACAATGTATCGGTTCCAGCTTCTCAAATGTGAGGAATTTTCTGCTTTTCCATGTCATTAGGGCTGCAAAATATATTATTGCACTCAGGGATTGTTTGAGTTAAGGCAGCTAGTTAGTTTTGTTTCTATGGTTACCTCCCCTGCTTGCCTGTGCCGCTCCATACAGCCGTCATCTCATTGGTCAATCAACGTCAAAGTTGAAATAATTAGAATTTTGAGCGGTGTCTTCCGCCAGTCGGGCGCCAGCACAGAGCGTTTTTACCGCCGATCATGTGAAAGCAGCTTTCGAGGAAAGAGAACTGCCCTTCAAGATGTCATTCTTTAATTTTTATTTCGTTTGTTGTACTTTAGCAGTATACTGAAAGCAGCAGAAATAACTTTAATAACTGTTTATTTATCTGAAGTAATATCATTATCGCAATATTCAACAACGTTATGGAATATTGCATATTATCTTCATATCGTGCAGCCCTAATTAACATTGTTGTAAACTGAATATTTTTGGCTTCTGGACTATTGTTGGACAAACCAAGACATTTGAAAACGTCACCTTTGAACCCAGGAAATGGTGATGGACATTTTTCATTGATTTCTGATGTTTTTTGACAATTCAATCGATTCATCAAGATAATAATGAACAGACTAGCTGCAGCCCTGATGTATGTATATTAGAACTCTTGTTTTTTAAATCAATATCAGTACCAACCTGTGTGAATGGAGGCAGGTGAGGGGAGGTGGGGCTCTTCACACTCAGGGAGCTCTGCTGATCCACGCAGCCTGGCCGTGTCTTCTGCAGGTGATTCCTCTGATGCCAGGACTTCAACTCCTCCGACACGATATCCCTGGGCAGCAGCCTGATGGCGTGGTTTGGGTACTCCTTCAGCGAGGGCGTTCGCACAAGCCTGGTGTAAGGCGGAGGGGGCTTTAGGATTCCCCTCTGGCACGATGCTCCCTCCTGCCACTGTCTCTGCAGAGGGCTGAGTGCCACAGGAGGAGACGACAGGAAGCACATTCCAATGTCCGGGTCTTGAGGGGAGAGGGGGCCATTTTCTGCTATCGCCCTGGGGTAGCTGAGGCTGGCCTGAGACTGGTTGTTGTTCTTGGGTGAGCTGGAGAAGCTGGAGAGCCCTTTCTTTTGTGCTCCGAAGTGGAATCCATAAGGCGGCGGGCAGAGCTTCGGGATCTCAGTGGGTCTTTCCCTGCCAGGAGAGCTAATGTAGGAGGAGGACGAGTGCTCCGAGCTGCTGTCCTCCGAGCTGGACTGGTAAAGACGCATGGGAGAGTACTCTGGAGAACGCACCATGAAGTCAGCCACGCAGCGCCGCTGAGGCAGCCTGGCTCGCCCTCGATTATTCTCTGAGTTGAGGCGCTCCATGTCAGCAGGTGGCTTACTTTTGGGAAGTCTGAGGAGACATATCATGTGAAATTGTAAAATGATGGTACACATTGTTGTTAAACGTGTGTTCAAATTGTATTAGTTGAAGGTAATGCTCTTTGTGCATTAGTGAACTTATGAATCGGACTTCTCTGTGTACCTGAAGGACTGGGAGTACTGTCGCCGTACGTGCAGCTCTGGGGTGGAGGGGGCGCTGGTGGAGTGGTTCTGACGCAGGGCCGCGTTCTTTATAAACTGCGACAGAGGAATTATGCTCTCTGCAGATATCTGGGTTCCTGCTGGACTACTGGACACAACAACAAAACAAGAAAGGATGAAGTGAGATATGAAAACTGACACTAAGCCCCTTGATTTTATTTGTTATCTTTTTTCTTCCTCTCTCTTAAAGTCACCCCAAGGTTATTATCGTAAACTGAAACAAAAATGGAAATAAGCAGTGAAAAATATTGTCGTAAATAATATTCTTGTAGGAAAACTAAAACTTAACTGAAACGGTATTGACTGATTAAAAAATTAATTAAAATGTAATTAAAATGAACGTAGCTATAATACAGTATATCACTACCAAAAAAATGGGACAGCATGATTTTTTTAAATAAATATATTAAACATTTAAATAAACCTTTCTAAAAAACTGAAACTAAACTGAAATGATATTGAAAAGTAAAAACAAAACTAAAATAAAATTATAAAATATATATGATAATCGTGGTTGACACACACTCAACCCGGTGCAGTTGTGTATTCGATGGGTTGTTATTACACATTGAGACTCCTACCTGGACCTGCTGCTGCCAGCAGACTGAAGGTTTGTGGCCTTCTGGTAAGGCTGATCCAGACTGGACTCCTTCCACGGAGAGTTCTGGATGGGAGAGCGCTCGCACTCCACACTGAGCTGGCTCGATGACTGCTGGGACGACTGCAGGGGCGTGGCTGACAGCTGGAGGGGATCTGGATAGGAAGTGCCCAACCCTGGAGGAGCGAGCGGGCTGGGCGACTCTACATCTGTGGATGATCACAGAGAACATCAAACAGTCGGCCTCATGCTGCTCCAGAACATCTCCCATCTACATTATCGATTACATCCTTCTAATTCACACACATGGTAGCACTTTCTATAACGTCCAGGTCTATAATGCATCATAAACATACCTATGATCTGCTTATAGCGCTGTATAATTATAGTGATAAGCCCTCATGAGTATTTATAATGCTTTATAACAATAATCATAACTAATTATAAAGCATTTTATAATGACTTATAAGGTCAAGTATCATAATATTTTAAAATATATATATATATATATTCCTTCTTTTTTGCAAGGTGTATTATAATACTCATAGTTTTAATACAATATAATATTTTAATAATGCATTATAATCGTACACTATAAGCAGTATAATCATATAACACATTATATGTATGTTTATAAAGCATTATAGATATGGGCTTGCAAAAATATGTTAGTGAGTGACCAGCAATTATGAAGTATGATCCTTGAACTTATAAGTCATTATGAAATTCTTTATGTCTTTGATTAGTGTTATATAGCAGTTTGAATATTTATGAATGCTTATAACTAGAATTGTCTATAAGCAGAATGCATTGCATTATAAGTATGCTATATAAACATTATATAGAAAGTGCTCCCCATACTTTTATTTACTCTATGTCTAAATCTAAGCATGTGTCAGAGAGATGATAATCCTCAAAGCTCATGTGTATAAATGTGCTCCCCACTCACCATCATCCAGGGCCACCACGTCAGACAGGGAACTGTCATCAGACATGCTCAGATCTGCAGACAGAGAGGGAACATTATAAAAGTGTCCATCAAACCCACTGAATGTGTTCATGAGTGCAGTGCACAGTTTGGCCTGCAGGGGGCGGGCGTGTCCCTCACCTTTGTTTTGGTTGTTTGAGATGCTGATGCACGGAGAGTTGCACTCGCTCTTGATCCTGTGCTGGAACACGGCCTCCTGCAGATCCTTCACCTTCTTCTCCGCCCTCTTGCACTGCTGCAGCCGGCTCTTCTTCTGTGGTTTACTGAGCTTGTCCTCCAGGGAGAGTTTGCGGGCCGCCTCATAAATCTGCCGCTGAAGAGCCAGGTCCGTTTCCAACACTTGCAGCTCTGAATCCTACGATAAACACAGATTCTGACATTTATTTTTTTGAATTGTAATCTCTTTCTTTCCACAAAAATAGCAAACACTGAGGCCCGTACCTGTGTATCCAGATGGATCAGACCTTCGTCAAGCTTGAAGGAAGCTCCAATCCTCCTTCTGACCCGGGGTAGCTTCTCATCGGGCATCAGAGGATAGTCTGAGGGCAGTTTACCAGTCAGCTCCTGTGAATTCAAAATAAAAGTGCTGATTACAAAAAGGGCAAAAATGTGACCCTTACACACAAAATGCAATTGCAACCAATCGTCATTTAGAGCAATTTCAAAGTCTGCATAACTAATCAAAGCACAAAATAATACATTGGTAGTATGTAGATATTATCATCTAGAAATGACTTACTGCCTCCCTGATGCAGAGCTGCCTGAGCTCCAGCAGGCAGAGCTCCAGACGCTCCTCCAGCGACTGGTGCTTCAGCTTCAGGGCTCTGGTGTGTGTGGTCAGGTCCTTCACCGGGGACGTGGGGCTGTCAGGACCTGCAGTGAACACACAGAAGATCAGATTATTGTTTCTGATGTAGGCGGGCATGTGCAATTGATGAATGAATGTATTTGTGTTCTTTGTTCTTTTTTTACTGTTGCTTTGCTTGTTTTGACACTGTGGTTTCCAGGGCAAATTTACCACTAGGACAATAGAGTATTTCTTCTCTTAAGTCAGGCTTTCCTCATCATGATCTTTATCAGTCATTGAAATAAATAAACTATTCAATATTATTACTGTATATAATTTCTCTATAGATGACCCAGGAATTCTTTCATCTCTGGCATTACTTTGTAAAACACACATACTTGAAATGTTCTTTTTGTGTGCCTACACTGTGAATCTTATTCACTTTGGGATGATAAGGTTAATCAAAATTAACATCTGCAAAATCTGCACAGTAACTTTTATTGCAACTTGTGACTTGCAACTTTATTCATTCATGATTTGCTCTTAAATGTTAATGAATCTTAAAAGTGAGCCAGGAATTAGTTGTTCAAATATAAATAAATATGCAGTTTTCATATCAGTATTATTATTGTGTGTTATATTGATTATGCAGCTCTACTCTATACTCTATACATGACATACGTGGAAATCAGATGTTGTATTTCGTGGGGATCTTCTTACCAGAGTGCACAATAATCCCACTGTCAGTGTCACTGATCTCCTCTTTACTCTCGATGGCCGTCATCTCGACTATCTGCTCTCTCTCGACTATAAGTTTTTTGAAGTACCTGTTGAAATAAGCAGATATTACTTAGATTTGTAAAAATAAGATTGATTACTTATACAGATTCTCCTGTTGTTTTCCCACCACATGGCTTCATTCATGCTCCCTGCTGCTGCTTTACGTAACAAAAGTGAAAGACTGGCGAGTGTCCTTTCACACACTGATCCATGCAGCTCTCCATCTCCCCCCTCCTCCTCCACCACCTCTTTCTCCCTCACAAAAGAGGCAGACCCCCATGGTTGACTCGGCACATGTGTGGGGGTTAATCCGAATCCTGGTGCCATGGTGACGGGGCACAGTGCGGCTGGCTAGGGGAGCGTGTCGCCATGAGGCGTGTCAGAGGGCGTTTAAAGAGCCCAGACCCCGAAAAAGAAAGCAGATGGCAGCGGGAATTACCCCACTCATGGACTGCACCTGTTCCCCCCACGCACCCCTCCCTCTGCTCCTATTCAACCAGTGTCCAGAAAACCCTCTGGGGGCTTTGAAGTGGAAGAATGTCTCAATGCTGGGCTTGTCCATGCAGCATCAGATCACAAGGTCCCTGCTGACTCCTGTGCAACACTGCGTGCAACATTGCCCATTTCACTAACACACTTTCACAAACAATTCGTGTTTACGGCCCGCTCTGTTCCATTGTTGCTGTCCACCAAAACATCTGACTGACAATAAACCAACAAAAAAAACGAGATGCGGAGAAGAACGACAGCAAGAAGAGGAAAACAATGACAAACAACAAATTGGAGATAACATTTATAGATAAGTCGAGGCTTTTAAAACCTGCCATAGTCTGTCTATGGCTGTTTTGGTGGAATCGCCTCGGGACTCTTTTTTTTTTAGGTCAATTCATTTATTACGGATTTCACATGTCTCCCTCACCACCCTAGTCTTCCCTTAAAATCTGAATCTTGATAACGCAAATCTGAAATCTCCATATTTGAGGGCATTAAAACAGCCCCTTCTGCCATTTTTTGCTTTAATGATTCATCGATTATCAAAATAGTTGCCGATTATTTTTCTTTCAATCGACTAAACGATTAGTCGAATAATCGTTGCATCTGCAGTCAGGACTAAAGGGGAGGCAAGTTGACATGAAAACAGACACCACATGAATGAATGTGATCCTTGTATAATCCTCAACTCTTGTCTCATCCTCGATGTTTGGAGATTGGTATCAAGCCTTTTCCTGTAGGGAGCAGGAGGACTCAGAGGTGGACAGGATATTATTGTGTATCTCATAGGCCTGACCCATTCACCACCGCAACTCATGTGAACTGACGCAGCTATGAGCAGCTGTATCATACAATGAAGCACAGGCAGCTCGAGTCAGTAAAACAACACTGCAACAAAGGCCCTGTATCCACCAACCAGCCTCAATAATCTGCTGTGGGCGCAATATCTGCTGACAACTCTGCTTCAGGCCTGAGCACAATGTTGGGCCAATATTGAGACAAGGCTGCAGTGAGAGATGGGGAAAGGAACAGTGCTGAGTTTTAACTGTGCAAGGTCGAGGCCTGCTGTACGCTCAGACACATTGCTCCATGTTGCAGCAATCTAAAACTAAAGACGTCAACAGGAATCCAGCATGGTAATCAGAGACAGACAGGGTAATGTGGGATTTACCCGCTTACACCCCATAACTCTCTGAAGACTTTCACAAGAGTCTGTGGTCGGAGGTCTAGGCTGTGTGAGTGGGTGGGTGGGTGCGTTCGGGTAAAAGAGCAGATCTCACTCGAAGTTGCTTGTTGCCAAGACGTTAATGCCATTTGTCATATCTTACATAAAAACCTGGAGTCATGAGAGTGCTGAAATCATTCTGTTATGGAGAGCCAAAAAGAACAATACTTTTCTTGATTGAGTGTAACCGGAATAGCAGTCCATTTCCTGGAGGAATAGCCGCTGATAGCACAGTCTCCACCCGGCTTGATTTATGTAGTCATAACATCTTAATTGTGGCGCATGTGATCACCGCTAATGACGACTATCTAGGAACGTGTGAGGGTCGGGAGCTGACCATCACACCCATCCTCGCTGCTCTGCAGACCGTGACAGTGTAACATCTACGGAAGTGTGTGTTTATGGCAAGAGATCATGATGTGGACTCACTGTCTCGCAGACTTCCCCCACCACCCTTTCCCATGAGCCTTTGGAGCTGCGATCTCCTGGAATGCGGCCACCACCGCCGCGCTCATTACCACTGTGGTCGGCCCTGGAATTACCGATGGGGACCAGCTTCGCCGAGGAAACAGTGAGGGATGCCTGAAACCAGACCGAGGCCTGTTCAAACCCTGTAATTAAGACTCTCCACTGAGTGCTGATACTATGGAAGAAACCAAACGACTTTACAGCATGCCTTATTTCAGAGTCTGAGGAAATGCCAAAATCCATTCAGCAAAATGGGTCCACTCTGAACACAATATGGGCTGCTGGAAGAAAAGTGCATCAATGTGGGGGACCGGCAGGAGAAAAAAAATGAAGTGTTGTATTACGAAGCTGGAGTCAGAGCTTTGTCTTAAGAAGCAGCGTTGAGTGTGGAAACTCCAGAGACCGTAGAAAGTAACTACGTACACTGTACTTTATACTTCTACACCATTTTAAAAGCAAATACTGCACTTTTCACTCCACTGCATTTACGACAGCTGTAGTTACTAGGTACTTTGCAGAGTCAGATTATTGATACAAAATCTAACAAACGTATAAATAATTATGTATTTTTATGTATTAATGCATCCGGCAGTATATAAAGTAGCCATACCTTTACCAGCTGCAACATTAAACTAATTAATGCATCAAAATAAGATAATCCAATAATATAATATATCAATTCCAAAATGGGCCATTTTGCATTATGAGTACTTTTACTTTTGGTACTTTAAGTATATTCTAATGCTAATACCTTTGTAAGTTTACTTAAGTAACGTTTTGGATACAGGACTTTTACATATAAGAGTATTTCTACACTGTAGTATTAGTATATTTAAGTAAAAGATTAGAGTACTTCTTCCACTGTTAGCAGCTAAATGCAGTCAAGAGGCTGTAATAACAACAAGCCAAGGTTATTAAGAGTACTGTCTGTATCAAAGATTGAAACACTGTCAGCCTCTTTCCTTTGTCAGATCAACACTGTTAAGAAGTGCAGGGGTCTTAGTTTTCCAGCAAAGACAATGCAGGGGTAATAAGCACCATATCGGCCTGCGCTCAGTCACTGGAGGCCATATGCTGGCCAGACACACCAGCTCTGTCACAGCCAAACGACAGCGTAAATACAGAGGGCAAGAAGAGATGCTCCATTGTTCTCCAGAGGCTGAAGGGCAGACCGGGGATCATGACACCTTGTCCCTCTGAGTCATCATTTCTGTGGCCTCTGAATGGACAATGATGGTCATTTCGGGCTCTTGTGGCAGGATGTGGTTACAGCTTTTCACCCACAACTACCCACCGTTTACAAAAGAACTGGGGGACTCCGGGGGCATAACCACACAGAGGTGTTGTCTTTAGCACCACGATAGCACTGCATGTCTGTCAACATGTGGACTGATGGAGATTTTGTTTATTCTGCTGCTGTGGGCACAGACAACTGCCACCAACCAGCCTGCTGCCCCAAATAAATCCTACAAAGTTGTTAATCAGTGAAAGCAACCTGGTCATATTCATGGTACAATACAGAACAAGTATTGCAGAGACTCCACTCTGCAATACTTGTCCACTGTTTTGTATTCATTCATCATAACTGCTTAGTCTGCTAGTTGTGATTGTGACGAGCTTTAACTCTTTTTTATATCTGCATACCTTTATTTTAAAGTTTTTTAAAGAGCAGTGGAGGAAGAAGTACCCAGATCCTCACATTACTAAAAATGGTAATATCACACAATGAAAATATTGCATTTCAAATCCTGTGTGTAAAATGTTACTTTAATAAAAGCACAGAGGTATTATGAACACAATGTACTCACATTATCAAAAGCAAATGCATCATACTTTCTGTATGTTTTGCATGTAAAGTATGTTAAGTGACTGGTAACTATAGCTGTCTTCAAATAAATGTAGTTAAGTAAAAAAAGTATATTGAAGTGGCGTAGAAGTAGATAGCAGAATAAATGGCGTTGTCTCATAAATGTAGTTAAGTGCATAACTTGAGTCAGCCCTTATCTTGATTACATTATTACATGTTTTTAAGAGTTATGTACAGCCCAAATATCAAATTCACTTAAGCTAATTGCTCTGCAACGGTTATCTAAAAAAGTTTACCGACCTGTAACATCATCCCTCGCCGTACACACTTAATGCTACCTTAATACCGGTTGTACTAATGTTGCTGATAATGTGTTTTCCCTTTAAATATCATGTTGTTAAGCTACATAAAGTATAGTGTACTCACCTTGAGTATATTATCTGCTCCTCTACAGCATCTTCTCTAACTTTCTCTGCTCAGATGTGAGAGCGACGCTCGAGACATCTGTTTCAGTCAACTCCACTGTCTCGGTGAGGGGGGAATCATTTTATGCTTTTTTGCTCAAATGTTTCTTTGTTAACATATTTCCTCTTATATTTACGTCAAAGCGTATTTTTGAAGCGTGTACTATCTTACAACTATTTGTTTTTACTCAAGTACGTTTTAAGGGGAATTGTAAATTTGGTGGCGCCGGTGATCTCCCCGGACTCTTTACAAATGGTTTTGTCCGACGCTGCTGACTCTCCAGACACGCTCTGCTTATATTGACACAGCACGCGACTCACTGAGGGGGCTTTTAATTTGGAAAGAGGCACAAAAGAAGAATGGCCGGAGGGAGAGACAAGTTTTGGTAAAACCCAGGACAGCTGCTGAGTAAGTGGTGGTGGTAAAAACAAGACCACAATCACTTCTTCCTTCCGCCATGATGATGATGAAAAAGTGTGGTGTTTGTGCCAAGATGTGCCACCCATTCATCCAAAAATACATAAAAACATAATTATATTGTAGAGATGTATGTAGGCTACTTTTTATTGCTGACTCGCAATATTTCTACTAAACTATAATCGGGCTACTTGCAGTGGTGGAAGAAGTAATCTTTGAAATAACATTAACAATAGTTAAGTGTAAAATACTTTCTTACAAGTAAACGTCCTGCATTCAAAATGTTACTTCAGTAAAAGTACAAAAAACGCTATACTTTTCATTTTGATGCTACGTTATACTCTTCTACATTTCAGGAGGAAAAGTTGTTCTTTTTACTAGCCAATGTTACTATTTTTGTTTTCTTTCATTTGAATTCCCTTTAGCCACTATCAAGGTAGCAACTGCTCTTCCTGAGGTCCACACAAGTAAACATTACATAATGTAAAACAAATATGTTATTAAAAATCACATCACTACAGTCCTAGCTTAATTACACTGGCTGTCAATCCTTTACAGATTTAAATGTCAGGCTCTATTGATTACTTTTTAATTGTTACATGGTCTGGCTTCGCACTTGACCAGCTACAACATTAAAACGCTGCTTACATGTTAATGTATCAGTATCAATAATCCAGTAATATGATATAGGGTATATAGTCATTTCAATCTTAATTTTTTAACTCAATAAAGTATTTTTACTTTTGATGCTTTTAGTAAAATTCGCTGATTATACTTAAGATCTGATTATTACTTTCACCACATGTGTTGTGCTTTAGGTTTCATTTGTGTATGAGTTCCAAAAATAGTCTAAATGTAATTCTGAAATAACAAACAGGCTGTTTTTATTTGCCCTCGCCCAGTGTCTTCCCTGACTATCCCAAATGTCTCCAGTGCCTTAACCAGGCCCTTGGGTATTGCTAGCCTATATAACCTGAAAGCCTCCTCCAGATGGCCTGTGCTTTCTCCTCTGGTCCCGTGATGGAATGAAAAGATCATCTAATTAAACAAAGTCCAATATCCATGTGAAAGAAGCGTGAGAGTCCTCAGGGAGGAGAGCTGCATGCAAATCAATCCCCACCGCGGTGAATTGTGTCAAACACAACAACACATCCCTGCAAACCATAAACCCTTTATTTCCACAGCACACGGACACACTAAAACCAAAAGTCATGACAGAAACAGATACACAAACAAGCACATTTGTGGGGGATTTCTATTAATACAAAACAGTTCTGTTGAGAAATGTCTCTGTTAACAATCCCATAGTGGTCTTATAGAAAGTGAAGAAGTAGACTGATGTGGCCCTTCCACTAAACAAACAATTAAACAACTTCCTTTGGTCCTAGACGAAGAATGAGAAGTTGAAACAATAAATAGCACAATGACCATAAAAAACATAAAAAACGTCCATCCTCTTGTCTTCGAGAAATGTTGATCCACATAATTATGAATAAAAAACGAGCACTTCCACTCCCTCATCACAAACAGAACTGTTACAAAGTTTTAAGAAGGATTTTTAACAATGCCCGACGAAGATCTCTGTTCAGATCAAAACGCACAATTTAAATTGCTGGAAATTGTCTGATTCTTGCCTTAGTTCGATTTTTTGATCTAGCAGCTGTAAAAGTTTTTTGGATATGCACACCCTACAAACTGTTTATCTTCACAACGTTTCAAGAAGACATTTCTAAACATGTGTTTGCTGAATGATTCCTTACACAAATTCTGATATTTCAAAATGTAATAAAAAATGTCTAAGAGATGTGTAGCGAGCTGGTGCCTCTGAGATGTTACTTTTTAAACTCAGCAGTGAACATAAATATTGGGCCACTATGGTGAGATGCTGCAGGGGCCTAACTGCTCCGACGTCTGTGTCCGCCTCAGGTTGTCCTTCACACGGACAAACTCTGGGATCTTCTGCTGGTTCTCCCGCTGCCTGATCTCCTCCTGCTCATACTGGAAAGACAAAACACAGTGTCATCCACGTCATCCACCATCCAGCTAGTACAGATCAAAGGCAGTAACAACATTTCAATCACCAAGGTTTAAATAGTATTTGGGCGTAAACACGGTCAGATGTCGCCTAGAAATGTTGCTAGTTGTTGATTTCCAGCCTCGGGGTTGTAACCCCTGTAAATGGTTCACAAGGTAAATCTGAGGGGTCTCGCATGATTTAAGGTTCTGCTGCAGACATTTGTTTTAATTTTTAAAAAACTTTTCTTTAATCTTTGCTTTTTTAAAAATAAAATATCTGCTAATTGGACGTCTTTGTGAGTTGAACCATTAGTCAAATGCCACCATCTGAAAGGTGACATGGAGCCAAATTAAACACAGCTTTTTTTTAATAAGGGGCCACAACCAGAAAGGTTTGGGAGACACTTGATTAATCATTAACAATGCATTGTATTTTTAAGCTTCAGATATACTCGGTGTAGTATTTAGCACAATAGGCTATTTTCCTCTGAAATTAGTGGAAATGTAGAAGAAAATGAAAATACTCAAGTAAAGTAAAATACCTCAATTCCAGTAGCCCAACTTGAGTAAATGTACTTACCTTCCCCTACTAGCTCCAGGTATTGACTCTGAGAACCCCTGTGTGTTTAGGCCAAAGTGAATATATTTGTTTTTTATGATTCCTTTAATAATTTATGAATGTCTCTCAGCTGTTTGTTATGTGCTTCTGCTGACCTCTTGCATCTTCTGCTGCCTCTTGCGGAGCTCCGTCTCCAGATCTGATGGCCGCCGTTTTGCCATCTCCTCCTCCTTGTGCAGCTCCAGTCTGCGCTGCTCCAACACTCGCTTCAGCTCCGGTTTCTCCTCCAGCAGCAGGCCCCTGCAGGGTCAGTCAGAGTCACAGTTACACACACGATCCACCCTGCTCTGTTTCAAATGTTGACCGCATTAAGATCAGAGAGAGGAGGTGTTTTCAGTGTTGGACCTCCTGTACCGTTTATGGCTGAGCATCAGCTCCCGGTGCAGGTTCTGGTAGCTCGGTGTCTCCGCTGACGAGCCGTTCAGTTTCCTGGGCTGAACGCCCTCGTCCCCGCTGCAGTCTGCTGTGGAGTGACGGGACAGCCGCTGGCGGCCAACAGACGTCTCTGAGCAACACAAAACAACTCATATCACTACCTGTTGACCTCCTCACATCTAAACTCTAATTATGATAAAATCTTAAAATGCATGAATAGAAAAATGTTTGACACTACCGCATCATGATTTTTAAATACCTTTTCTGTGATTTCCAAATATTGGTTTCTGTTTGTTAAAAAGTATGGAAAAGAATAAAAAAGAGAAGAGACATACTGTTAGTTATTTGACAAGTAAATGGTTTCACAGCCACTAGCTGAGCCAAACAGGTTAACATTGATGAATCAAACAGCTTTATTTTGATATTGGCCTGATTGGACAAAGGGTATAATTAGATGCTGTAAGAGCAGGACGAGACTGTGCCCGCTGTGCTGCTTAAGCAGGTGAGCTGTGTTTAATTGGAGCAAGAAAGTGACGTAACAGCTGTGTCAGACAGTGATCAAAAAATGACCAAAGTCCTAGCAGTAATTTTAAAATAAAATGATGTAAATATCTGCATTTATTACACTCAACAACATGGGCGAAAACTTGGCATGACATCCTGCTGTAACAAAATCAAATGGATAGTTCTGCCACACCCACTGTAACCAGATAACCAGGAGGAGGGGATCACATTGAGCAAGTCACAGATGGTAGATGCTGTTGTAAAGCAAACTGCCCTACAGCTGACTATAAGATACCTGAGCTCTACTCCTGGGACGCTTGGAGCTCAGGACTGTATTGTGCTTTTTACTGTTGCTGTCACAGTCATAAGCCTCCAGATCCTGCACCTCCTCAGGCTCCTGCAGAGAGTTTTGAGCTGACAGATAACCTGACGAGCGTCTGACCTGATGGAAGCCATTGTACCAGTCAGAGCCTGCAGGGCTGGGATGGATTCCAGCAAAATCACTCCACCTAATCTCATAATTTCTCTTTCTCTCTAGAACAGGCGCTCTGAATTGTCTTATCACCAGCTGACTCTCTGAGATCATTTTACCTTCGGGAAACATCAAAATTATTGTTTTTACATGCATTGGAACATGAAAACCCCTCAAATTTAAACAACTATTTGTGCAACTAGGACAATGATAAGTCACGTTTAAATAAGGCTTTATCCGTTTTCTTAAGTAAGAATCAATGGAGCATTTAAATAAATATAAAAAGCAACAAGACACCTATGAGTATAGTGTTTGATGGCTTTTAATACGGATATGAAAAACTTTGATGACTGCACTTTTCGCCTGAACTAAAGCAGTTTCATAAATGAACGGATTTAAACGTTGCTGGGCATCTAATTCAATAATCTTGATCATCCTAATCTGTAACACGATTCTTCATAATATCAAGAGGGATATAAAGTATATTGGAATTCAAATAAACCACGACTGTAAACTCACTGACAGCCTGACAGAAGTCAACTAAACCTCTGACAGATGGCCACTAGACCAGACGTTGACCTCTCACTCGCCAGACAAGAGTAAAGGTGAAGAAAACAACTCACTTTTTTTGCAGTTGACCCCTCCATGGTAGGACGGTGGAGGTCCACTGTGTCTGTCCAGTTATAGTGTTTCTGTTTTAGTCCATTGTTAAAAGAATCACACCTCCTCACATAGTCTGTCTGTTGTCTGTTTCTTTGCTGCATCTAAGTCCAACATATTGCTGTTGGTGAGGGATCCTCAGACTCAATGTGCCAGCTAGCCGTAGTCAATAGTGGATGTATACGCTGAAATCTTATTATGCCTTTCAAGATTACTGCACAACCCCCACAGGGTATAGGAGGCTAGATTAGGTAATTGCCGCAGACGCAAATGCAGCTTAAGACCGGCCTAACACGACACTATACTAAATCAATTACAACAATAAAGACTTTCGGGCATACCAACATGGTGGTTTGTGTCGGCTTTTTCACCTTATAATTATTCTTATCGGTTGGAGACATACAAGTATAGCAATTACGGTAGTTGCAATTACCAGTTTATGGTATTGTGTTTGCTGTATTTAAACTAATTTAGTAGTTCTTTACATTGAGGTGGAAATGATCTGAACTGCGCATAATCAACATTTTCAAAACTCTGCTTCTCACAGGTCACACTGCCCGAGCAGCCCTCACTGTGTGTTTGTACCACTACAGCCTGACATGATATTGCCCAAGCTTTATTCATGTAGTAGTTTGCTTCTTTTCTTGTTTGTTTATTTAATGGGACAATACAGGTACACTTTACATTATTATTATACAACCAGTGTAATATATATAGGGTGTGCAGCCCCATTCACTTGTTGGGCCTTTAAGGGTTAAACCAACTAAACAAACAAATGGATTAAACAGCTTCAGGATAAAAACAACAAAACAGACTGCACTGACTGCGTAACAGTAGAAACAAAGTATATGTGTGTGAGTGTAAGTGTGTGCAAGTATATCACCAGTTGATTCATTCAAAACTCATTAAATGTTCATGTGTGTTGTTTAAACCACTTTTTTTTTAACTTTTTATTGAAACCTTTAAATTCAGATTAAGTTTTTACAGTAATTCAAGTGGTTTGTGAGCCTTTTACTCAAAAACAAGACTGATTGAAAGAAAGATGATGGATAGATCAAATGGCAGTTTAGATGTATACTTTTTATTTATCTATTTATTTTTTTATGTATTTTCCATAGTTGTAAGGGACAGTTTGTACTTGTGGCCTATACCTTCTCATTATATCGTATCACCAAAAGATCAGTTACTTTTTGGCATAATGTTTCATGTAAATTATAAATTTTTCCCAGGTACTGACTTTAATTTTTAGTTGGCATGCTAGCTTTCCATATCCCGTACAATCTCAAACCATTTCCCTAGAGGCTCAGCTTTGTACCAGTTTCTTGTTACAGTCTTTTACATTATAACTAAAGTACTTTTTTTTATCTTATTATATTTTTACTACTGTATTATTGATAACTTAAAACAAGATGTTACCTTTCTTCTGTGTTCATAGATTTGCTCATTTAATAGAAGCAATAGAAGAAAGAGAAAGAACGAAATATATTTTCCAGTTATCGCCACATGAGGTCAGTACACAAATATGTGCTGCTTTCAATGTCCCATGATTCCGTTCGGCTTTTAGCTTTTAAGTCGACCCGGATGTTCCTCATGCTCATAGTTTGAATGGGTTGTGAATGAGGCGCGTGTGTGTGTGAGTGTTTGGTGACTGTTTGTGTGAGTAAATGTGGAGTGTTTGTGAGTTTGTATTTCTGTAAAAACCTACACACTGATCTTATTTGATCTGGTCGGAGATTGGCTCCGCTCCGATCGGAAATGATAGGAAAACACGCTCGCGAGCCTCCATGGCGATGAGCAGCTGGCGGGATGTTAACGAGGGCCTCCACGCTTTAATGTTGTGGTCAGAGGTGATGAATTGATCAGATATACTAGTTCTGGGTGAGTTTGGGTTGATCTCAAGCTTCACAATGGACAATGAGTAAAGAGGCGATTCTGATCTAACCACAACCGAGAAGCAGCGCGAGGAGCCCTGCGCGGTTATCGATCGTTTCAAAGTGAACGAGAAGCTCGTGCTTGTTTCAGTGTTTCAAAAACAAGATGTCGTCGGCCTCTGTTTTTTTGCTAAAACTGTCCGAACATTTAAAGGGGTTCAAGATGAACTTCATGTAGGCTTTTAAAGGCGAGGTAAGTGTATTTATGAGATGAGCCTTTATTGATCCCCGGAGGGAACACTCGTGTTGCAGCAGCACAAACGGGCCTCATTTATATAGCACATTGAAGACACAAATGCAGAAGTACAGGAAGGTAAACTGAACTCTGGAGAAGGAATGGCATACAGGAGGTGGTCCTTTCTTATGCAGCCGAAACGAAAGTTGGGAGGGGCTGAAAACTGCTCCTGTTTTCATCAAACCAAGTTTCAGTTACATAACAAGTTGTTGCTGGCCTGTGCGCCCGTTTTAAAGAGCGTCTTTTGTCCCAGTTTGTTAAAACATTACACTCGTATATACATTTAAAGTGTTATTGGGTGCTGTGATTGTTACTCCTGTTCATACTGGCTGTGAAGAACTACCAAAGCAATTTCCATGTAAATTTGGTCAAAGCTACTAAATGGCCCATGCAGTCAGATTTTTGGATGAAGGAATAACTCTTTAAATTTAAATGGACATGTTAGTATTGTTTTAAGATGGACTTGAAAAAATACGAATGTATCCTTCAATGTCCTAATGTCTCATGGACCCAGCGGTAGGACTCCCTGCCTGTGTGAGCCTTTTTCATCTCAGTCCCCCCATTTTTTTTCAAGTTTTCACTGTGTTGCCAGTTTATCAGATACATAATTCCCGTTTTTAATACCACACCCTGTGATAAATCCTACCCTAATGACCTGTTTCTAAGATGTGTCCTCTCCATTTATAACAATGAGAGTAGACTAAATACTAAAACATCTCAGTATAAGGCAATACAATTTAACTACTGCAAAATACCTTCTCCAAAGCTATAAAGGTGAATCAACACCTTAAATTGTTTAATTAGACTTAATAAATAAAATATTGACCATCTTTATACCATATTACATTTGATCATTCAGATATTGTTTTGTTTTTATTTATGTGGAATTTCCCCAATAATAAAACTAATTTTAAAGAAAAAATAATGTCTTTGTATTGTTGCTTTTTCATTCCCTTTTCAAGGCCATCTAGAATATTTTTTGTATGTGTATATATAATGAAGGAACAGATGACAAATTGTTTGTTTACTCCACACAACTCGCAAAAATATTCAAGAATGTATTTGCTGGTCTAAATCTCCCCAACACATGTTTTACAGATTACATTTGGATATATCTGGAGCGGAATTACGAAAAGAGCTTTAGAGTGTGCGGAGTTGTCAAATTGTATATTTGAGTACATGTCTGTATTAAGGAGAGACTTTATAATCACATTTAATTTTTTCTAATTCATCTTGTTTTCATATATTTTCCATCTATATTTAAATTTATTTTCAATACTTTTTTATTCATGTTTATATTTCACCTGTGAAAACATTGCTTTGTTTTATTTCTGTCATGTCTGTTTTATTTCCTTTTTTAGATTAATTCATTTTAAAAATGTCTACGTTATAAATGTGCTTAAAATTGTATATATTCACTGTAAAACTCCAATAAAAAAGTTCTTGAAAAGGGAAAGGCTTAATTCATCTGTCTATGTGTCTCGCGATAATGAACGTTAGTTTAAAAAATGACGTCAGTCTTTGTGTATACACGTGACATCCTTTGACCAACCAGCCTTCAGTTAAGACTAGGCGAAGCGCGCGAGGCTGAACGAACGTGCCTATGTTTCCTTTGACAGACTTCTCTTTTTATTCACCATGGCGTCGTCCAGCAAAAAACGGCGACAAAGTCCTGCTGACAGCGGCTCTCAGGTTTCTAACAGCGTAGCGAATACGTTTACCGGCAGTCAGCCCGACGGAACCGGAGCAGAGGGTCGTTGTGTGGAGGGATCCATACTTCGCCTCACCATGAAAAACTTCCTGTAAGTTATTGCAGCTGTCAATCAACAGAGAACAACATCTATAAACCGAAGCTCAACTGC
Source organism: Bovichtus diacanthus (assembly GCA_943590825.1). Taxonomy (NCBI): domain Eukaryota; kingdom Metazoa; phylum Chordata; class Actinopteri; order Perciformes; family Bovichtidae; genus Bovichtus; species Bovichtus diacanthus. Next base: position 3,723,561 of record CALSBV010010214.1, read on the forward strand.
CGCCAGCCTGCAGGAATATTGTAATATATCATGTACATATTAGCACCGTGATGATAGCACGACGACCAAGCTAGTAGCACACATGCTAACATATTAGCGCTACTTGGCACTGTATCAGGATGCTTTGATCTGTACGTATATAAACATCACCAAGTGGTGAATTAAGCGGCTAGAAATTGTGCCCGTAGTTCCCAAACTGTCAAATAACTGTTATCTATTCACACTGTAACTAACTCACAATATCAAGTCCAAAATCATGTTTTAAGTCCATAACTGTGAGATGCTTTTTCTATAATGTTCACTTCAACCGTCAGTGTATCAGATGCACCTTGTTAAAAAGTCTGCAGTCTGATAATACAGCCGTTCAACAATGTTCAGCTTGTTTTAGAGAAGTTTTAACTTAATGGTTATTTTGGAGTCTGTGACACTGTTATCCTGCCTGAACATTTATAACATTGAGGGTAACGTTAGACTAAAACATATTTTAGTCTTTGGTTCATAATTCAAAAGTAATCTCTCTTAATATAACACAGACACAATATTTATCACCTGCTAACCAACATCGACGAGTTGTCAAATTGTGGATTTGAGTATAGCATAGTTTTTATTCTGTTTATATATTTAATAGTGATTGTTTTCAAATCAATATATTTGATAATATTTTTTACACATGCTGATATTTGTTAATGTTGCCGGTAACAAGTATCACACGGGGTTGATTGCAAATTGTTTGGAAAAACGTTTAATTTATTAATATATTATAAATATGTTCAAAATGCCTATGACCTCACATAATTTTTTCCCACCCGAATGTATGTTGTGTCCACTTTGTAAAGCGTACTTGGGTTTTTAGAAAGGCGCTATATAAATCTAATTTATTATTATTATTATTATTATTATTATTACAAAAATAAATGTAGCTTTGACAATGGCGAAAATCTTTGTATATATACACATGATCCCTTTTGTCCAAATAATTATTTAGTCCACTACATGAGTATTCTACCCTAATAAATAGGTATACTATACTAAATATAATTTAAATACATGTGGGAGCTGAGGATTATCTTCAAGTAAGTGTTACTCTTTGAGTCTTCAGTACAGTGGGAGTTGGCTGTCATAAAGCTTTAACTAGTACATCCGCATGACCAGGTCCTTTTCAAAGTTTAAAGGATTGTCTGTGTCATTGTAAAAGGCCAGTTTGGTATTGGGTCTCTCCTTAGCATGGTCTTGATAAGCTGTGTGGAACATTATTATTGTAAACCACTTGGATCTGGAAGCATCTTGTCTTGTACAATTTAATCAGGGTTAGGGTTAGATATCAAGCAAGGTGGCCCTCCTCTGCTATAAAAAACTGCATATAAATACCTGCCTTGTACTCCAACAGGACCTATGACTACTCTGTGGTGCATCCTGGTCCTAATCTGAACATGATTGTTGGAGCCAATGGAACTGGCAAGTCTAGCATTGTGTGTGCTATCTGTCTGAGTCTAGCTGGAAAAACCACAATCCTGGGCAGAGGCGACAAGGTAAACAGCAGAGTAACACATCCACTGGTTGCGCTCTTTACAAATGAACAGTGAGTAAATAAAATGCATGATATAAGGTTAATATAATTATAGGTTTACAGCTGATAGCAAAAGTATAAAGTAGGTGATAAGCACTGGTATTTGAATGTCTTTCATTATCCCGTCACTAATTTAAGGGTTTGTCTCAGATCCCTGAACCAGTGTCAATCAGTCAAATTATTTTACAATTTCACAAATAAATTACAATTCTGATGACAATAATTAAAACTATTTGTTTATTTTTTTTCTTGTAGGTTGGGCTCTATGTCAAACGCGGGTGCCATAAAGGATTTATTGAGATTAAACTGTAAGTTTTGTGCAAGGGTATTTAGACACGCATTGTTAATTTACTAATTGCAAGCTATTAGGCCAAATACATTTGGTTGGCATTCATTCAGAAATTTCTAATGAATCTGTTTAGAAATTGTGGCAAATTAATCTTGTTAACATAACTCAGCATTTTAGAAATCCAGACAGTTCGACCTTAAATGATACTACTTTTTTACGCTATTAAATGATTTTTCCTAGATGTATGTGATTTGTAGAACCAAACTTTTTGTTGTTATTCCAGTTACAAGACTGGTGGTAACATAGTGATTAACAGAGAGATCCATGTGGAGAACAATCAGTCGCTCTGGATGCTGAATGGAAGACACTGCAACCAGAAAGCAGTGGAAGAAGAAGTCAAGGCCCTGCAAATCCAAATCAGCAACCTCTGCCAGTTTCTGCCTCAGGTATGTTTGTGTCAATTAGAGTTATAGCGGCTGAAATTTTCCATGAAGGTCAGGCTGTTGATTAATGCTGTCACATTGTAGGATATGTGCACAGAGCAGGCATCATTTGTGTGCTGTGTTGTATACCTGGTTTGTAATCTAAATGTTTATTTATGATGGCTGGTTTTCTATTTTCCAAACATAGCTTTCAATATTCAATCAATGTGGAAGACACGGAATAAGGACACTTAATTATCCCTAACTTCCTTTAAAAGTTACCTCCATTAACACTTTCTTCACCGTTTTCCTGTTTTGTCCCTACAGGAAAAAGTGGGAGAGTTTGCCAAGATGTCCAAAATTGAGTTACTGGAGGCAACTGAGAAGTCAGTGGGACCACCAGAGATGTATGCCTACCACTGTGAGCTCAAAAACTTCCGCAACAAAGAGCGAGAACTGGAGGTAAACATAATTGTCGTTTGTTATCATGAGAAATTCAGACGTCTTTAACAAATCAAAGTTGCACCATCCGTTATTTAACTTTTTTAAAAGGCAGCATTGGTTTGTTTCTCTTTTAGAACGTTGTGAAGGAGAAGGCCAGTTTCCTGGAGAAGACCAAGCAGAGGAACGAGAGGAACAAACACGATGTGAACCGTTACTACGAAAAAAAGAGGCATCTGGACGTAATTGAATTACTTGAGAAGAAGAAACCATGGGTGGTGAGTGGTTGGAATTAAACACTGTAAGAGGGAGAGACAAATAAATACAGTGTGTTTTGACTGTGTTGGCTCTGATTCTTTCTCTCTGATACTAGGAGTACGAGACCACCCGTAAGGAGCTTGAGGGCGCGAAGAAGGAGCGAGACGAGGCCAAAAAGCAGCTCTCTGCCCTGAAGCAGGCCCAGGCGCCCATGCTGAGGAAGATCCAGCTCATTGAAAACCAGCTAAAGCCCACTGAGGCACAAATAAAGGCTAAGGTGAAAAAGCAAATGTTATTACTCTCCGATGAGTCTACAGCATGATAATTGGGTCTTTGCAGATTACTATCAGCCTATTTAGTGCTTATGAGCTGTGTGTATCTATGTAGCTGAGAGGTCTAGTTATCAGCTCCCTCTGATAGTTATAAATGGACTTAAATGGTTTTATGGAGAGCCTCTTTGGGTATCCACAAGGATTTCGCATAAATTGTAAGAGCATTATAAATAAATCAGAATAAATCAGAAATGCATAATCAAAATGTTGAAGACATTTTTGAGCGGCACACTTGAGAATCCCACCAGCTATATAATTACGTTATAGCGCGGACTACGTAAAGTAGGCCTAATGTTATTAAAATGAGAGGCTAGTATGTTTGAGCATGTTTCTCTACAGCACAAAGAATACTTGTAATGTTTGATATTATCATAATGATAATTGTGAGCGTGTCGCTTTTCAGACTGTCGCCATCAAAGAAGCCTCTCTGAAGTGCAAACAGAAACAAGATCAGTTGGATCGCAAACACAAAGAGGTGAGACTCAGAAAGTGGAAGAAAACCTACAGACCATCAAAGCTGATTATAAGTGCTCCATGTTGTTGTCATCTGCTATTACGACCCTCTGCTACACTTGATAACGTATGGAAACCAATTGCTTTTATCTTGGAAAAAACTCCTTTTTCCTGTTTAAAGTTGATTATTTTATATATGTTTGTCATGAGAACATTAAATCTAATTCATTAATCCATTTTGTAACTAGAAAAGTTCACTCAGCAGAGTGCAGATCTCCACCAGGTGTTTTTGACTCTGGGACAAGGCTCCGTTTTTTCACCTTTTCAATAAAACAGTTTTTTAAAAACTTGTGAATCACCACAACCACAAGAGGTCTTTGAGCAAACAGTCATAAATTAGAACAAAAAATATGAGGCTGATGGTCAAGTAGTATTCCAGATAAGCCGTGGACAAAGACAAAATGCACTTACACGCACTCACACACTCAGGCTGAATTCCAATCCGGCCCCTACACCCTCTCCCTACTCACTTCCACTCCGTTCGTGTGAAGGGTCCGCTATATTATGTGCTTGTCCAAAACGGATTAGCGGAGAGTGGACCTGGATTATATAACCCTTCAACAGCGAGTCTACATCGATCCTGACTTAACCAGCTGCCCTTACTGACCACGTGCAATGCTTTGTGTCCACATGAACACGCCGTCTAAAAATAGTTCTGTGTAAGCTTTTACTAGTAAACTGGGCAAACCAAGACAGACATTAATTATTGTTATACAGATGTCAACAACTAAAAGGTCACATTGTATTTTTATCTTTTACTTAGGATCAAATATACCCGAGTCTAGTCTATAAAGCGGTAGACGTGATTATTTGATTGTACAGTTTTGTATATTTACAGGGACTGTTGCTAAAAACAAGAAGCTCATAAACATTGGAGTGAAAAACGAGAAGAGGCTTACAAAGTAGCAGAAATGCCACTAAAGAATGTGGAGTTTTATTATAATTTATTATTTTTATTCTGGGAGATGCTGATGCGTAACTATGGTTACGAAAACTTACGACAGTTCCCGTTTTGTCAGAGAGGGAAGTTCGTCCGGAAGCTTGCAGGAGTTTAAACAGAGTTTACTCTGACAGGGAGGGGGAGGCACTCACTCACTCACTCACTCACTCACTCACTCACTCTCTCACTCTCTCACTCACTCTATGTATCACTATACACTAAATGGACTTCTCTCTGGGATCCTACACCAGAGAATGTTATTTCAATAAAAAAATGATTTCAGTTAATTTAACAATAATATATTCCTAGCTCTGTATCAAGTAAGAAGAGATGATAGCTGATATAACTTTTATAACCGTTTTTTCCTCTACAGATTGACGATATTAAACAAACGCAAAGGCTGAAGCAGACGGAAGAGGAAGACCACCAGAAGCGAATCAGCAACACCAGACGCACCATTGACGACTTGAAGGCAGAGCTCGCCAAAGTTGGCGACCAACCCGATGTGACGCCGCAGATCAATGCTGTCAATGTCGAGCTGAGACAAATCCGTGAGGAGAGAGCCAAGATCGAAGGAGAGAAGGCCGACCTACGCAGGGAGAAGGACAACATCTATGCTGAGTCGATAAGTGAGTTTCCCACCAACTAATGCAGTATCTTCTGAACCAGTTTACATAAACAAAGATCTAATTGTTCAACATAAGATGATGCTGCTAACACGTGTCACAGAATGTGGTTTATGTAGATTCTGTTTTTTTTTTTTTTTTTTACTTTGCAGTGTTGGAGAGAAAGCTCAGGGACATGAACAACATGATGAATGCAAAAGAGGAGAAGCTGCGAGGACGCCACAGGGACACACACACCGCCCTCCTGTGGCTCAGGCAGAACAGACAACTTTTTGGTGGAAACGTCCATGAGCCGATGATGCTGGTGGTGAGTCCCCGTGAACCATGTGGGATGTAACTCCACTCCATTTAGCATTTATAAACATTGAATACATTGTTTATAAATGCTAAATGTGGGGTTAAATAAAGTATTATCACAACAGATACATAGCAGGGTGACAGAATAAAACCTGTGTGTACAGTGCTAACTGTTGGGATTTACGTTCTTTTAAAAAAAAAAAAAAAAATAATAATAATTCTTTTAAAATTTGGGGTGGGTTCTTCTCTTAGCAGTGTTTCTTCACAAAACATTTGAAAAATTGTTGATTTGACAGCTTTCATTGTTGTGATTGTGATGCTTTTTGCATCCGTTGCACAGCCCACATGCTAATCCTTTCCTCATTACTCAGATCAATGTAAGAGATCATCGCTTTGCTAAATTCGTGGAGACCCACATCTCATTCCACGATCTGCGGGCGTTTGTCTTCCAGAGAAAAGACGACATGGAGAAGTTCATGACCGAGGTCAGAGTACTGCAGATTATGTTGATTCTGGGTGGAGGATGAAAATCATTCTGAGTGCAAATTTTCAGACTAATTTTGTGTGTGACATCCAGTGTTTACCTTCCCAAATAAGTAATTAAGCTCGATCTGTTTCGACGCTCAGGTCCGTGACAAGATGAACTTAAAGGTGAACTCCATTTCTGCTCCGGAGGAGTCATGTTCTAGGCGGCAGCCGTCCCGAAAGATTGAGTCCCTGAGGTGAGAAAAAGTTCATTTCACTTGAGCTGTAATGACATTTTAAGATGAAATTTAAACTTGGATAGTTGTGTCTTTGTCTGTGACCATTACCTTTTTAGTTTATATACTTACTTTGTTGTGTTTTAATTTGGTTACTTATTTGTAGACGTTTTGGGTTCTTCACCTACCTACGGGAGATGTTTGACGCCCCTGAAGATGTGATGAGTTACCTCTGTCACCAGTACAAGGTGCATGACGTCCCTGTGGGCAATGACCAAACTAAAGCCATGATTAAAACGGTATGTTCCTTTCCCCACATTATTTAAGTTCTCACAACACAACAGCGGGTATTAGTGAAGTGAATGTCATTTAAAACTCCTCCTCTTTGATAAAATAAAAGGTTGGCTATCAAGATAAATGGTGTAGGTTGAGACTGGAATAATCGGTGAGGTCAGTAAACAGGCACCACCAACAAAAATCACATTGAATGAAATTATTGATTTTGCCCTGGCGCCTTTCAGAGATGTCAGAAAGTTGAATTCTTCAATGTGTCAAAGAAATAACTTGCTGAATTGAAAATGTAATTGACTTGTAATAATGATGCATTTTATTACTGTCGGATTAAATTGTACTGTATTTTGCGTTGGGTAACTTAAATCTGACAGTCGTACATTTTTCTCCTGATATTTCCAAGCTGGGCCGTTAAAGTTAAGAGAACCTGTTAGAAATTCTTAGTGTTCAACTTAAAATGTTGTGTTTTATATTCTTTAATTAAAAGGCGTCGATCTTTGTCTATCATTTTCTTTCTCCCAGGTGATTGAGGAGCCCTACCTCAGGGTGTTGTACACAACAGAGGAGAGGTACACATTGAAGAGGTCCCATTACTCCAACAAGATCAGCACCAGTAACTCTGCAGTGCATGCTTCCCAGTACCTCACCATCACTGTGGACGCTGAAGAGAAACGGCAGCTGGAGCAGCAGATGAAGGTGAGGGAGAGACGAGGGAACACATTTTGAAGTATAGCCCTCTGACCCTTTTTTCAACTCCGAGATTTAATAAATTTAGTCTCTGGTACTCCTATAAATACACCTTGAGACGTCTCGACCTGTGAGAGTTTAACTGTTAACCCCCTCTGTGACTAGGCCTGTGAGTTGAAGTTACGAGACATTGATGAGCGGCTGAAGGCCCTGCAGGTGGAAGCTGTCGCACTGGATCGCCGTGACAATGAATTGTTGGCAGAGAAGAAGCACCTTTCTGAAGTAAAGGGCAAAAAGAGACAACTGGAGCAGAAAATCAGTACCAAACAGGACAGGCAAGTCTGTCTAAAATAATCAATAGGCCCAACAGGCACAGCATGTTTCTGTATCTTGTAATTTGTTGGCATATATGACTTGATCAGTAAATTGTCTCTGTGCACATGTGTTGGTTTGGTCAATGCAAATAGTCCGGTTAATAAATTGGTCTAATTCCCTCTTTCATGTGTTCAGTCTGAAGCAGATGGAGCAGAGTGTCATTGACCTGCAGAAGATTGAAGAAGAGACTAAAGAGAAAATTGCGGCTGTCAATTCCCAGAAAGTGACTATAGTCGCAGCGTTCATTGCCCAAATGAAGGTATGTATAAATTAACTTTGACCTAAGGAGCTGTATGACTGCTTTACTTTTGATAGCATAGACAGGGTGACATTTACATTTTTTTATATTATATTATATTATATATTATATACTTTAACACTGATACTTTTCTCTGTCTCTGCATTTTCCTCTGTTCTGCGTTTCCATGCTTCTGTCTTTCTTGCACTGAAACTCTGGAACACTGGAATTTCCTTTTATGTAACATTAGACATTATGTAAAAAATCTTATTTGATTAGATAAACAGGGAAAAAGCCCATTGAATATAGTGATAGCTTTATATTTTTATGTTTTGCTTTAAAAGTCTTTGTCTCTCCATCGTCTGTAGCTGAGGGCCAAGCTGACTATGGAGAAGGTGTACCTGGCTTTGGAGACGGTGGGGCTGATGGCTGAGAAGACTAAGCTGGAGAATGATTGTCGGGAAGGCGCCTCTGAACTCAAGACCACTGATGTAAGCTTTTCACTCGCACCTTTTTATATACAGGCTTCGTACAAAGTCTTGAAAGTTTGGAAAATGCTTAATTTTAAGTTATGTTTTCAATGTTGGGACTATGCTCATGTAATATTTGAAATGAAACAATCCTGTCGTCATATTTGTTGGTTGTCTCCTGGTGTCTCACATCAGGCGCGGAGGGGACCAGGGCTAGCTAAGCATAAATAATATTCATTATCAAAAACATACAATCACAGTTAATATGAAAAGCTAGTGAAATAAACAAAGTGACAATATACATAGATTGCTGTGGGTATAAAGGGATTCTGTAAACTGTATTTTTTGCAATTGCAGTTACAGTAACAGTTTAGATTTGATGATAAAGGCTTTGAGAGTCTGGAATTTCTTGGTTTAAGTACCTTGAAAGTGCTTGAAAAGTGCGGGGATTTTACTTTTAAAAAGCTGCATGAACCTGCTGTACGGTACATGATATTCACTCCTTGTATTTCACAATCTACCCCTTGTTCTGTATCTTTGGTGCCTGCAATCTGCACTTGCAGCAAAGATGCGGCCGTCTGGAGCAGAGGAAGGTCCAGCTGACGGAACAATGCAAAGGCCTGCTGAAGAGAGCAAAGTCGATCTGCAGGATGCAACATGATGAGTCATTACCCGAAGAGCTGCGTAAAGTTAGTGTTTATCACAGTGTTTATTATATAGCTGAATAAAACAAGCCTTAGACACAATAAACAAGATTCCTTTCTTTATTAATATTAGTTTGTAAATATTCATAGTTCTTTTTTTTCCCCGTTACTGCAGGTTTTCAGCGAGCTGCCTGACACGCTGGACGAGATCGATGCCATGCTGAACGAGGAACGGTCCAGAGCCGAGTGCTTCACTGGCCTCAGTGAAAGTGTAAGAGCACATGACAATCAGATGGGGTTTTTATTCTCTATAGGAAACTGTAATCCGGCCATACATTGCTGTTAATTGTTATTTATTTAGACAAAATGCGCTCAACTCACGATTAGACCTTGAAGACTTGGTGCTGGATCCTTAATGTAGATTAGGAAAGAATTCACCTTCAACTTTATCTCTAGAAAGAAAAAGTCAAATTGGTGTGCTGTCTTTAGTTTTTTTTCTTTTTTAAATGTATTCTTAGCAATTTATTTATTTTTGTCTTTCTTTCTTTTTCGGTTAGGAATGTGTGAGTCTGAATACATCGCGGCTTGTACCCTCAGAGTGTGACTGTTTCACGGTAATTCTTCTTCTCCTTTGAAGGTTGTTGACGAGTACAACAGGAGAGAGCAGGAGATCAAAAATCTGGATAAAGAGCTGGAAGATAAGAGCAACGCCCTGAACTCCTACCGACAGAACATATCAGAGGTACATGACACACTGGCACTGCTGGCCGATTCCTCTCGCATTGTTTTGTAAAGAAATATGGTTCAGTGTGGGATTTCTTGTATGACAGAATGGCCATCTTGTGAATAGATGTGTTTGTAGTGATTTCTGTATGTGTCTCACAGGCTAAGGAGCGCTGGCTGAACCCGCTGAAGCAGCTGGTGGAACAGATTAATGACAAGTTCAGTGATTTCTTCCGCTCCATGCAATGTGCAGGAGAGGTTGATCTGCACTCAGAGAATGAGGTAAATGCTGACAGACACGGAACAACACACACTGCCATCTTGGGGTCAAAGAGCGATTTCAGTGGTTGTTTCCTTTTTATTTCATGGAAGCCTATGAGGATTGATTGCTCATAATTATTCACATGAGATGGTGTTGATATGTTGTTTAACAGATCCGACCACAACAGATCTAATGGTCATTTTTTTGTTTCATTTCATAAGAATTTTAATTATTACCCCCTTTTTTTTAAATGCTGTTTTTCATTGCAGGAGGAGTATGACAAGTATGGGATCCGAATTCGGGTGAAGTTCCACAGCAGCACTCAGCTCCACGAGCTGACGGCCTACCATCAGAGCGGAGGAGAGCGCAGCGTCTCCACCATGCTCTACCTCATGGCCCTGCAGGAGCTCAACCGCTGTCCCTTCAGAGTGGTGGACGAGATCAACCAGGTAGTGCTCTCTCTCTCTCACACACACACACACACACACACACACACACACACACACACACACACAGTTGCATCAGCTTTTCTTTTGTAGGAATATGACCATAAAAACAGAGCTGCAAAAGAAGCATGACTCACCCTGAGTCTTTGCCTTATAATATAGGAATTATGAGCCAAAACATAAAGTGCCAATAATTCTTATTAAAACGACAATAGTTTGTTTTGCTGCCCAAATCAACCAGGCCTGGAATCTTAAGGATTGTTACTTTAATGAGATGATAATAATGTAGCACATCTTCAGATGATAAAACAACCCCGACATGCGGCTGTGGCTCAGGACAGTGGTCGTCCACCAGTCGGAGGGTCGGTGGTTCGATCCCCGGCCTCTGAGCATGACGAAGTGTCCTTGGGCAAGATACTGAACCCCAAATTGCTCCCGATGGCCAACGGTGTGTGAGTGTGTGTGAACGGTTATCTCTGATGAGCATGCGGCACCTTGTATGGTAGCCTCTGACTCTGTATGAATGGATGAATGCTGATGTGTTGTAAAGCGCTTTGAGTGATTTATATAAATGCAGCTCAACGATTTGCAGAGACGATTTACAAATCGTGTTTCATATCGGTTTGTTCTGTCCTCTGAAGATTTTGCATCTCACTTAAGAATTTAACAAAGTGAGCTTTCTGCTCATTAATATAAGTTGTTAGCAAAGCAGCCAATTAGTCTCTTTTTCTACACATGCATAAAACATTAACACAGGCAGATGGAGTTTATATATTCCTCCTGTGTCCAAGGATTTTCTTATTTTAACAAGAATTTTGTAACAATTTGTTTTTGTTTAACTCATTTGCTGCCTGCAAGCATATATTGCAAAGTTTAGTTGTCAGCTGTTTGCTCGTGTGGATGTGACTATTGCTGTCTTTTGTGTAGGGAATGGATCCTGTAAATGAGAGAAGAGTCTTTGACATCGTGGTCCGCACGGCCTGCAAACAGACAACATCCCAATACTTCTTCATAACACCCAAAGTGAGTGTTTGTACCTTTTTTTTTTATAAAAAAAAAATGTTATGCTATGTTGTGTCCACATAGCGGTTTTTGTGGTAAGAGAGGCGCGGGGGGAAAATGCGCATGTAGACACACTCAGTCATGCGTGAGTGCAAGAGTTCAGATGGTAAGAAGAGATTGATCTCAATTAGTGTGCATTTACATCTACTGTGTATTCTATAATGGCTATAATCAATATTTTGATATTAACAATGGATCCCGTGATTACTTGTATGTGAAAGGTGAAGAATATTGTGATGAGAGAGAACAACTCTACAGTTCCCCTGAGCTCTACTGAACATTTTAATATCTTTCAACTTATTGTTTTGGTTTTACGGCCTGCGAACTTATGGTTTTGGTTAAATTAAATGTCAATGTTAGTCTGTATCTGCTGGATGTGTAAATAAGCAGCTGTTTGCGATACGGTACAGTATAAGAACTTAAAAGTGGATGATATGTCAGTGTTGTGTTCTCAGCTTGTTTCTGCTGCCCTCAAGTGGTTAACAATAAAAAAGCAGTTATTGCAGTTTGTAAAATGTTTTGTGTGAAGCTCAACGTCGCTGTATTATGTGACCCATGAGAGTCTTCGCCCTTCATTTTCCTGAACTTTTGCTCCCGCCATGTTTGTCTTTAGCTGCTGCAGAATCTCCAGTACGCTGAGGAGATGACCGTCCTTTGTGTCCATAATGGCAGCCAAATGCTTCCTCCCAACCAATGGGACGAGAAGGCTTTCATCAGACGAAGTCTCCAAAGAAAAGCTAAGACATGAACCCACCATCGGACCTGTCCTGCATGAATACAGTTAGTTTCCACTTCAGTGAGTTTAAAATATACAACTGTTAAAATTAAATATGTTTAATTTATCTTTATTTTTTTCATTTTGGTTTAGCTTTTTTATTTCAGATAGAATATGCTTTATGAAGGTTGTAATTGTTCTGTGGAATGTTATTTCAGGAGTCTAACATTATGTTTTGAATAGGACATAATTAAGCATATTTGTTGTTTTCTCATTTGCACATTTTCCTATTTAGGCAGCATCATATTGATTCTTTTGACAATACAAAATATATACCACTGTTTCTCATCTCTTCCTTAACAGTTCACATGTACATGTTTTTAGATTTGAATAAAAATATTCAGCTGTTTCTGTTCTTAATTACTGTTAAATGTATTTAGAATATTCCTAAAAGCTTTTGAATGAAAAATAAATTCATGTTATTTTGATCAAACTTCATTACATATCCAGATGGACATTTAAAATCTCAGTAATGTGACGGATGAATGAGCTCAGTGTTCATGCATTTATTCATCGTGTAGTTTTCTTTAGTGTTTATTGAGAGTTTTGTGGTTTGGAGTGAATCAGGCTCTTTCGCTATTTCAACATCATCAGTGTGAACGCATATCTTTCCTCAGTGTTTACTTTCCATGAATCACCTTTCACTATTTTCTACTGTTTTCTAGGTATAGTATTTGGATAAATGGAAGCAGCACAAATTCACTGGAAGAACTCCTTTATTTACGTAGCTCTCATGTTGGTAGCCGTTAGAGACAGTAGGACTGGAAGCTTAACGTTGAATAGAAGCTGTCCTCTTTCCCTCTGCTGTAGCTCTTGTTTGACAAAGCCTGTGGAGGGGGAAAAGGGCATTGTATTGGTATTTGGGACACACCTCGCCCCACACAAAGCCAGATACTCCCCAGAATCAGTGGGTTTGGTTGGAGTCAGATTCTATCAGTCTGGGGTTGGAATCTGAAGTTTTAGGTTTCTTAATGTTAGTGTATCCACACAGACAACTGCTGCAATAACCAGGGATTGTAATATAACTTTACCTGAGCTTCACTTAATGCTGTAAATAGAGCGCCTCTGTGGATCGACCCACACTTTGATGTCTTGCTCTTGTTCCTTTTCCAGCATGTCCTTTTTTAAGTTTTCCTGCTTCCTGTAAATTGACATATACAATGAATGGTTATAGAGTATATGTGAGAATTCAGGAACATAGCTACATGCACTTGAACTACTCACTCAACCTATGCTATACAAATTAGCATGGTTTAGATGAGTTGTAAATATTACTAAAATATTCTGAGAATATGTAGGTATGTTCATGAATTGTCACACTATAGATCATTTGTTAAACCTCTACAGACAAAACAAAAAAGGCTGAATTGTTGAATCTCAATAACAAGCATTGAATTGTTACTAATACTCTCTAAACTATTTGTAGGTGGACCAAAACACCTGAGTCAAGTGTTACCTGATAAATAACATGATTGAATTAGACTCCCGATATGCCACTGCCAACACAGTAAAGTCATTCTGCCAGGCCACAAACTTAAATTCACAAACGCCCACCTTTGGTCCTCAGAAACGGTCTCCTTCTGGTATAAAATCTGTTTCTTCCCCCAGAAGAAGTCCTTGTGGTGATCGTAGACGGACTTTAGTTGGAAGTCAAGGCTGTCGTTTGGAGCCTGATGTTAAGAAAACAGTGGTGCATTCAAAGTACATGTGTTGAAATATTTTCTGGTTTCCTAAGTGAAGGTCACTATCATGCATCATCCTGGAGGTTACCTGCCGCTCATCATGCATAACAGTCCGCCGGGAGCTGGCCAAAGTGGCTGTTTCATGGAGGCGACTCCAGGGTTCCTCTGTTTGGGCGATGTGAGTTGGTCTGTCATATGCTTTCCTCTGAGCAATGGGAAAGGAGGAAAAAACATGAATCTATTTTGATGAAAATGACTTGTTTTTATGTTTTTAAGACACAGACTGATACATTTCATATTGTATTCACCATAGATAAATATGATTAAATAAAATTAAAGTTCCTGATTCTTTTTCTGTCGATCAACTAATCAATTAGTCTACTAATCGTTGCAGCTCTATAGTGAACAAATACACTTCACATAAAATGTACTTTTTTTTCATTCACTATTTGCATAGAAATAGAATATATATATATATATTTTTTTTTAATTTTTAAAATTTTTTATTTATATATGTATTTTATTTATTTATATATATATTTTTTTTTTTGAATATTCTTTTTAAATAATTCTTATTTTATTTACATTTTTTTCTATTTATATTTGAAGGCCATCATTTGATTTCCCAAAGGCTTGATTATCAACTAGTCAAGGTCCCATGTAATATTTCAAAAGGTTTAAGAACCATCAGCATATTTTACATAGCGAGTTGATAAGGCCATGTTACTCATTTACTGTATAAAACTGACGAGAAATAAGAGAATATAGAATAATATAGAAACCCACCTGCTGCGTCATGAAGCCGTTTGTCATGTTTGGATCCCGGCCTGACATGTTTAGTAACACGGAGCTCTGCAGACGAAAAGCATAATGTGTCCTAAATGTTGTTGCTGTTCTTCTTCTATCCAAACTAATCCCACTAGAATGTTTACAACCACGTTTCCTAGCAACTACAAACTTCCTGTTCAACCTTTCAAAAGAAAACCAGTGTTTGCAAATATTTCCCTCCTCGCACGTGTCACGGGGTCGATATTAAACCAGAAGTGTTTGTAAATGATTCTCCCACATGTTTTTATTTTTTTATTATTTTTTTTACTTTTGACTGACAAAAGGATAATATACAAACTGAGGTAAACAATAACAGCACACACAGAACGCATATGAGTGATACAAACGCATATGAAGATCATATGATGAAAATACTAAAAGACAATAACATTTAAAAAAAAAAAAAAAAAGAAATACAGAAGTGCAAATAGGTTTCAGAGGAAAAAAAATATTATTTTCTAATAGCTTAGCTTACTTTTGTTGTTTATAAACGGAGTGATTTAAGTAGAGAATTCAGTTCTACGAGAAAAGTAAAGTAGCTAGTCTGCTATGTCTTTTTGTAAAAATGTCAATTTGCTACGTTAAAATAAATATCTACTTAAAAAAAAAAAAACTGTCACATTATAAGCTATACACATGTGTACAGATAATGCTTTCTATTGTCCAGAGCACTATATATATATATATATATATATATACACATATATACACAAGTCCGCCTATTGTGTTTCATCAGCCAGGCATTAAAAGGTGATTCAGAGTAAGAACTTGCTGCAGAGCCTGTCGCCTCCCTCTGTTTGTTTGCGGTTCAGACTGAAGCCGCGCCTCCAGCCGCCGCCCGGCCGTCCCGCCCGCCGGCCGGGCTACACCTGAGGGTGCAGGTCAACCCTCTGCTGCTCCTTCTCCATCACTTCAGCACTGACACGAGGCGACGATGCAGCGAGGCCCGATACACCTGCGCCACCTTTTACTGTGGTTGATTTTTGCACAAACCTCTGCGGAGTTGCCTATGTGCAAAGAGGTGAGGAGAATAATATTGTTTTATTGTCAGCCATTTATACATTATGATTCATGAATGTATAAATGCTATTCAGCCCATCCAAAGCTAAAGTTACTCATGTGTCAATTGTTCCAATCGTGACAACTTAATGTGCTTGTTAAGGTTTCATCAGCTACACCTCTTAAGGATGAGCAGTATAGGTGCAAATGTAATTTAACTACAGCATCATATGCTACATGCAACATTTCTGAAAAGCTTGAAAGATGGCTGACCTATGTCTGATAATGGAGGGACACCTGTTCGAGTGCTATGTTTGACGTTAGCCCTTAAAATGAAATATAAATTTAAAAAAGTGTCATTTTTTTAATGGGGCATTTGATTAGCACAACCCCACTGTGTTGATTTTAGCAGGACTATTAAAACACGTTGGCCTCCTTCACATATCGTGAGTGGGAAAGTAACATATGTTTCGCTTGCAAGTGTTTGAATTACAATGCATTAGTCACTTCACTTCTGCTGGCTTCAGTGTTATGGTTATCGCACACTTGTTTTACTAGAACCTCCATGTGTTACATCCTCTGCCGTGCTCTCCTCCCCCTCCTATATCTCTTTTAATTTCCATAACAAGTACAGTTTGATCATACTTAAAACATTTCTATTTTATCAGCATACTTTAAACATCACAACAAAGTGTGTGGGATTAAGGTATCAGAGAAGGGCAAAGTTATCACAAGAGAACTGAAGTCTTGTAATTTGAGTTTAATGGGTTTATAGGTGATGGTGATTTGGGGAAGGAGGTGAATTGGTTTCCATGCCAGTCCATTGACCATGAGGCACAGCTGCCATTATGTCCCGTTGCCTTGGTTTCCTCATGTTTGTTTAAAGGAGGCGATTAGGCTACAGCACATCCCCAGTTTGATGCATTTTTACATCAGTTCCTACCACCCAAACATGTTCATCTGATACCCCAACTACAGCTAATGTAGCAGCTCTAATTAAAAACACAGACCCAGAGGAGCTGCTGCCGCTCTGTTTCTGTTAACTATTAATCCCACAAGTTTCTGCGTGGGCTTGGATTAGTTCCTTGACATATAACAGCCTGCTGTTGACCCGCTCAGTTCTCACAACTACTTTCAGAAAGTGTCAGATCAACAAGATAAACTTTATGTTTACCCAAATTACATAATTACGGGTGGGACAGTGTTTGTCAGTCAGGATCTCCAAAAGGCGTCAAAGCACTACGAATCGCCTGCAGCAGTCGCTTTACACCTGAGCTCCTGCTGTCTCAAAAGTCCTGCGACAACACTGGAAACTACATGTTTACAAAAGGATTGGACGAATTAGCATCTCCCCCCTTTAGCTATAAGTAAATAAACCTTGAAGGGAGTTTTACTGGTGCAGAGTTTCAGCACATCCTTGATGAGTGAGATTAAAATAACATGTGAGACGGCCTCCTGGGCAAATATTAGCCGTGACTTTTATTTGGAAAAGAGGCTTGGTTTGGTTTTGTAAAAGAAAATCCAGAGGTATAAAACAATCTGGTGACCTCATTTTAATAAAAAAAACTCCATTTGTTGTTCACATGCATGCTGACTTGTATCTTTCTTAAAGCTGCGACGATTAGTCGACTAATCGATTAGTCAATCGACAGAAAAATTATCGATTAATTGTCAAAGTAATTTTTCATGCAAAAATGGCAGAAAATGCTGTTTTCAGTGTCTCAAATATGGAGATTTCCGCCTTTACTTTGTTTCATGTCATATTAAACTGAATATCTTAGGGTTTTGACTGACAAAATAAAACATTTAAACACATCACCATGGACTTTGAGATACTGTGATGGACATTTTTCACTATGTTCTTACATTTTATAGACCAAACGAATAAATACAATGCAGATTAAATGATTTTGAAAAGATTTGTTAGTTGCAGCCCTAATCCTTATGTATCAATAGCAGTTATTTATTATACTTCTAGTACATATGGTATATATATATATATATATATATATATATATATATATAATGCATTTTTAGCTGTGTGAAACTAACACCTGTGTTTTGTCCCTGCAGTCAGATTATCACTTTGAGTACACAGAGTGTGACGTGCTCGGGGCACGATGGAGAGTGGCGGTTCCCAACAAAGCCGACACATGCACAGGCCTCCCAGATCCAGTGAAAGGCACTCAGTGCAGTGAGTGTCCTGCTGTTGTAGCTCATTTTATACATTTCATGCACACCCTCAAACTGTATCACAGCTGTAATGTGTAAATATTAAATTATTGCTGCAGTTTATCTTCTATCTGCTCCCGTGTCGACATCTCCATGAGACCTTTCCTACGCTATGCATCCTCTTTCTTTCTCTCCTTACAGCCTTCTCCTGTAGCGAGGGAGAGTTCCTCGACATGCGGTCGCAGCAGTGTCAGAAGTGTGCTCCAGGCACCTTCTCTCTGGGCACCGGTGTGGCCTTTGATGAGTGGGACAGCCTGCCGTCGGGTTTTGTCACCCACGGGGTGACCACGAACGGCGGGGATGGCCACACAGACTGTTCCAAGTTAGTATATGCCTCACGTGTTTTGTAATTGTGAGAGGTGAAAGAAATACTCAGATCTTGCACTAGTATTTACCACACTGTGAAACAAACTCTGCTACAAGTAAAACTCCTGTCTCCTGCATTTAAAATCTTACTTAAGTAAAAGTACAAAGGTATTAGCGTCGTAATATACTTAAAGTACAAAAAGGAAAAGTACATATCCCATTTCACAAATAATGTATATTATATAATTAAATGATATTTGCTGATGCATTAATGTGTTCATTGCTTTAATGTTTAATGGTGAAGCTCTTTTTAATCACTTTATTTAGTCTTTTATTATTTATTATCTTAAAATACAATAATACATCATCATTTATTTGTCGATTTAAAGAATCTAGTACCTACATTTAACAAATAAATGTAGTGGATTAAAAAGTACAATATTTACCTCTGAATTGTAGTGGAGTATAAGTATAAAGTGGCAGGACATGGAAATACTCAAGTAAAGTAAAAGTGCCTCAAAGGGCCTAAAAGTGCCTCATACTTAAGTGCAGTACCTGAGTAAATGTACCTACTTTACATTCTACCTCTGATTATTTAAAAGCAGTTTTTGGTCTTGGTTTTATTGAACAGCTCCGACTTTCTCTTAGTTTCAAGAAGCTCATCGAACTGTTTCTGCTGCTGATGTTTCTGCAGCTCAACCTGGACGCCACAGGGTGATTGCGTCGCCTCGAACGCAGATGAGTGCACAGCAACGCTGTCCTATGCTGTGAGCCTGAAGAAACCTGGAACTGTGTCCTTTGAATATTTCCACCCTGACAGCAGCATTTACTTTGAGTTCTTTGTAAGTGTTTTAAAATGGCCGTTGATGTTGACAAAGACAGCTGTTTCTTTTGGGGGGGGGGATATTTTCTAACCTCTGGCTCGTTCCTCCCCCTCCTGCAGGTTCAGAATGACCAGTGTCAGTCTACAGACTCTGAGAGCCGCTGGATGAAGATCTCTGAGAACAATTTTAGCAAATACAGGGTTTGTCTGAGTGTAGCTCATCATTACACCTGCTGGCATCTGGTTGTCATTCGCTGGACAATTCAAAATGAGAAGAGTTTTCTCTTTTGTTCCTTTCCCATTTTTTTTTTTTTTTTACATTCACTCTGTGCAGGTTGAGCTTAACAGCGGCAACAACGTGCTGTATTGGAGAACCACTGCGTACACTCTGCAGGGCAGTGCTGTCAAACCCGTGCTGTTGAGAAACATTGCCATCTCAGGTGGATTATTGCCTGTAGTGTGTTTAAACATGTGTTTACTCCTCAAGTTTTTCCTGTAAATTATTTAAAGTTGAATGATGTTTATTTTTTTTTGCAGGTGTGGCCTACACATCAGAGTGTTTCCATTGTAAACCTGGCACCCACAATGCAAAAGCAGGATCTGCCCGCTGCACCCCCTGCCCTGCTGAAACCTACTCCAACAAGGGTGCCACCGTTTGCCATCAGTGTGAAAAAGACAAATATGCAGGTATGTACATTGTATTTCCAAAGCTGTCTACAAACACGAGTCATATCTTTGACCGGCATGCTCTTTGTTTTGTAGATACGTCTGAACTTACAACCATTCTGTATTTGCATGCAGTCACACACACATGCAAGGTGGTCTGTATGCGAATACTGCATTTACTGCTTAAGTGTGAGGCTTGTCTTATCTCTGGATCTTAATGTGAGCTGTGTTTCCCCTCGTCCCCGCCCTGCCCGCCATTTCCCCCTGTCTTGGTTTCTGTTTTTCCAGAGGCGGGTTCAGGGAGCTGCAAACCGAGACCTGCATGTACAAACAGTGACTACTTCTACACCCACACCCCCTGTGACTCTGAGGGAAAGGTAATGTAGAAAAATGACATGACATTCAGGTTCAGCAGAGGTAAACACACAGAGACACATTTCGCCTTGGAAAAAAGCTTTCAGCCCTCTGGTGTGACGATTAGGTTTCTTTAAATATGAATTGCCTGTGTGCCACAGAGCATCTGGTGGTTTCTTTTTATGTATTCATGTCTGGCTTGCTGTTCGTCTCAAGACTCAGCTCATGTACAAGTGGATCGAGCCTAAGATCTGCAGTGAAACTGTCAAAGGAGCAGTGAAGCTGCCCGCATCAGGGGAGAAGCAAACCTGCCCGCCATGTAACCCGGGTTTCTTTGTCACCAACTCTTCCACCTGTGAACCCTGCAACAGCGGTTTCTACTCAAACGGCACAGGTGCAGAATTAGTACACTCCTTTTACTCCATCTTACATGCATGTCACACATGTGTTCTTACCAAAGATGTTGATCATTTCACTAAAATGACTTAATTAATTATCAGTTAATATGATTTTAATAATAGCTTATTTATAACCTTTGTGCTAAAAAGAGTCCCACAGCAGTGAAAGTGTTGCTGTAAAAATAACTACAATTGATTAGATGTCTTGACTGCAGAGTGATGTAAAACAAGTTTTGAACTCTGATGTTTCCTTTTTTATTTTCCATAAAAAAAAAAAACCATGATAACACATTATTTACTCACAGCCTGTACCAAGTGCCCTGTTGGGACGGAGCCAGTGGTGGGTCTCCAGTACAAATGGTGGAACACGATGCCGAGCAACATGAAGAGCTCCATCTTCCGTCGAGAGTTCAGCGGCTCTAAACAAAGCACGGGTGAGAAACTTAATATTAAGCAATACAGTGTACAGGCAGAGGGCAAACATCACAGCGGTTCATTTAATAATCATCAGTCAGAATAAATACACTAAGGCACAGAACAGAAGGGTAACTGAATTACTCAAAAGGCCAGAGGTTGAAGGACAAATAGCACAACTGAGGATCCAAAAAGCAATTACCCGTAACAGAAAAAAGTAAGATAAGGACAAAGAGAGATAGAGAGTAAACCGGAGCCAACAAAAAATCCCCAGTCTTTGTCAAAATAAGGTCCAAAAGCTGGTAATGTTACACGTTGAGAGTTATTTATAGAATATTAGATATATTCTATCACCCCGACAAACATCTTTTTCTGTTATCAGTAGATTTATGTATTAATTGTTTTTGTTTGTCTTGCATTTGTTAAAGTTAAGTCACACTGAAATTGTACCAATACTATATATATAATATTATATAATAGTATAATATTATTTATATATATTATTATTTTATTATTTCCTTTATTTATTCTATTTATTGTATTCTATTAACTAATATTGTTATTTTCTTAATTATTTTGTTAATTTCATTCGTCTTTCATAATCGTTATTGTGCTTGGGCAACACATGTCAAATGTCATATAAAGCCTATTGAATGGAATTGAATGTGCGAGGAGTTATTTTAAAGATGCCGCATGTCCACCTGAATAGTTTGCGTCTGCGTTGCTAGAAGTAAAATATCGGAGCGTGTAACTGTTTTTAAAGATATTCCTTGTAATGACAGCGTGGGAGGTGGCTGGAGAGTATGTCTACACCGCCCCCGGGGATCAGGACACAGACTACCTGATGCTCACGCTCAATGTCCCTGGATACAGGTGAAGTCAAACATGTCTCTTATAGAAATAAACATTTATCTACTGTAAGTGTAAACTATATCCCAGTTGGAGACGTTGAATGAAATGTCCCTTCCACAGGCTGCCTCAGTCTATGACCAAAGACAGTGAGGGGAGTGAAATGTCTCGCATCACATTCGTCTTTCAGACCACGTGTGCAGCCGACTGCAAATTTTACTTCCTGGCGGTGAGAGGAAATGTTCAAACATATCAAGGAGTAAAGCTCGCCCTCTGCACCGAATACACTGTAGGTGTTTATAAAAATGCGTGTTTCTCTCTGCAGGGTTATAACCGGTTCAATAATGATGTGGTGGAGCAGTGGAAAGGCAGCAACAGCAAACAGTCGTACTCCTACCTGATCCAGAGCAACAGCACCGCCAGCTTCACCTGGACATTTCAACGAACAGAGGAAATGAACGTGGTGAGACACACTCATCCCCAGTACCACAAAAATAATTTTTTACTCCTTACTCGACTGGCATGTCCAGCACGCAGCACGCGGGTACATATAAGAGAAAGGCACGGCATGTTTATTTATATAGCACATTTCAGCAACAAGGAAATTCAAAGTGCTGTACATAAAACATCAAACGCATCGAGACAAAATGCAAAAGAAACAAACCCAAAAAAAAAATACAAAAAATATAAAAAATACAATTACAAACAGTGATTACAAAGCCAAGATAATAGAAAATGAACACAAGCTAAAATATAAAAAGACTAAAATACAAGAATAAACACTAAAGTGCAGTGTAAGAAATCAATAATTATGAGGAAGCCTGACACATCCCATTAAATTAAAAGGGGGCAAGACGATGAAGCCCCAAATTGAATGATATATACTGTGAATGTATCTACAAGTTATGGCTGTAATGATGATGATACAAAAGTGCTGCAATCTTATGTTTGCTTTTGCTGATTTTGGGAGTGTTTTTGCACCGACAGTGAGTTTCCCCTCCAGTTATTGCACTGAACTCTAGAGGGCAGTCGGAAGCTGTGAGCCCACTTTGAAAAAGTCTAAATGACCATGAGAACATGAATCCTAAAATGTTGCTTTAAGCACAACAGATCACTACACTGTGTTTCTCTTCCCTCAGGAGAGGAAATTCAGCTCTGATTCTGCAAAGATCTTCTCCATCCACATCACCAATGTGATCGGAGGTGTGGCCTCTCAGTGTCGCCGCTGTGCCCTGAGCTCCGCTAGCGCCGGCTCCGCCTGTGTTCCCTGCCCGCCGGGACACTACATGGTCAGCGGGACAGGAGTGTGTAAGAGCTGCCCGCCGAACACCTTCATCAGGGCCGATCAGCCTGTCGGAGAGGCCGCTTGTGTTCAGTGTGGACCAAACACACAGAGGAACAAGGTAATGGAAGCAAAGTATTTTGCACTGAAAAACTTTAATTACAAATTCCTGACTAAATCTATTCCTGCGTAAATGTGTGCAGGGCTGTTTGGGACACAGGGGTCATGTCCTTCGGGTTCTTTTCTGGGATTTTGGGGGCTTGAACAACCTTTCTACAAATATTCACAAATTATACACAGTGGGATGTTTTAAAGATTGATTTTCATATTTTTTTAAATCTTTATATATCTCTCTATGTTAAACTTTGTTTAGTTAAAAAAATAACATTTAAAATATAGCATAGGGTGTGTAGAGAGCTTTAAAAAATATCGCTGAGGTAATTAACATTTACATTAATAAAGACAATTTGAAAAAAATCAAATCAAAACATTTACAAATGTCAAAAATGGGAATTTGGACTCATAAAACCCTGGCTATGGCCCTGAATGTATCTATGTCTTTAAAAGATTCAAACGTTCTTTTATTACGCAATAACTCTACTCAAAATTGAGAAATGTTCCTGTTATTTTCTGCCATATATTTTCTTTTTTTTTTCTTTAGTTAAAGTGGCAATTTCGAAGACCCACATCATGTCACCTTCAAACATCTAATTCTAATGAAGAAAAAAAAGACAGTTCTAAAGACTTAAAAATCAAATAACTCTAAAATATATATACATCTTCTGTGACAGCAGGCAGAATAAGGTGTTTACATGTTTCTATATTCCAGCTGATATCTGCATTTCCCAGTTGTCTTATTTGAGTTTCCCACAGCCGGTACATGACATTATTCCACCCACTGTCAACACAATACTCTGCATCCTCCAGGCACACACAGCTTGTCTCAGTGACTGTGCATTGGACGTACAGACGGGAGGAGGCGCGCTGCTGCACTATGACTTCTCTCCTCTGTCCAACGTCACCGACATCCACAGCAGCCCCCGCTTCACCAGCAAAGGCCTGAGATATTTCCATCGCTTTAGTTTGGGTCTGTGTGGGAAAGAGGTGAGAAGCAGTGATGACTTTGTTTTTTGTAAAAAAAAATTTGTTTGATGTCGCATTTAAACCTGCTGTGTTTCTCTCACAGGGCAGAGCACCGGCTACCTGTGTGGACAATGTGACAGAGAGCGGGAGAGAGGTCAAAGGTTACGTCTGTCAGTCCACTGTGGTTCCCTCGGACATCAGGAGTCAGAGCGTGGTGTCCACCCAGCCTTTCATCATTGCTGACTCACTCCTGGGTATGGAGTCAATGCTGCAAGCAACTATTGCTGTAAATAAGAGGATGTCTTTCTAAGATTTCCTTCAGCACCACATTTAGACATTTGCGGAAAAGTGTGTTAAAAGCGTCCTGATATGAATTAAGGGCAACAGACATTGCCATTTATGTTATATATTGTTAAGTCTGCTGGGATGTTGGATCATATCTAAATTGTGACTGAATTATACTCTCTATACTATTTCAGTTCATTTTTTCAGAGGTTTCAAATTTAACAAGTCGTCGCCAGCTGAATCTAAGGGGTTGTTCAGAAAAAGAGAAATTCTGCTCATGTTAAATTGCCTTTTTTTTTTTTGCACTTCATCAAATGTCTCAACAGCCGTTAGAGAGATTTCCATTACATATTTGTACAGACATTCATGGTACCTAGAGGATGAATCGGAATGATTTTGCTGATCCTGTGACCTTTGCTCTTGCATCACCATGGGCAAACATTTTGGCTTATGACCAAATACCTGCTTAACTAATGTAATCCCCATCAGCCTCAGTGGAACTTTGTATTTAGTGCTAATAAACAGATGTCATCATTCTAACGCACTAATCTAAGATGGTACACATGGTAAACATTAGACCTGCTGATAATAGCGTTAGTATTCTCACTGCGAGCCTTTTGCAAGCTGATGTTAGCATTTAGCTCAAAGCACCACTACAGCACAGTACAGTCCCACAGAGCCGTTAGTGTTGCTGCAGGACTGTAGTCTCATTACTGTGTAGTATCATACCCTGTAGTGTCGTTTCACCTCCTCGGGTTTCTAAAAATGATTTGAACAAAAGTCTAAAAAGGGAAATCGCTCTTTGATTAACGGCTCACATCTCACAGGATTATGAGACAATGGACTCCTGGGCACAGACATACAAAAGGCCCCACCACCTCTCCTACATGTAGTAGGAGCAAGACACACACACACACACACACACACACACACACTTTATAGCTGTTTAGTCGCTCTGTTGTGTCTTTGTGGTTGTTTTGACCCTTTACATAGTCATTTTTAAGTCTCTTTTTATCTTCGCAGCTGTTTTGTCGTTTTATGTTGGTACGTGTGTCTTTGAGTGACATTTTGTAAGTGAAGGCCAGAGAGCCCCTGACACTTTGGGCCCCTGACACTTTGGGCCCCTGGGCCTTTGCCCAGTAGGCTCGTTCAGTAATCCATCCATAGTAGAAATATACAGTGCTTTGTGGGATTGCTAGCAGAAAGGTTTGAACCGATGGCTCACATCGTGTGCATGTGACATATCAGGTAAATATGCTTCATGTCCTCTTATTCTGAAGGTGCGACCACCGACACGACCCTGAGTAACATCTCATCTCCAATATGGTTGTTTCCCTCTGCGTCCGGCTTGCTCGATGTCATCTTCTATTTCAAGTAACTAAGATCACAACTTGTCATTTATTTTGTTGCATTCATCCATTGTGGTACTTTCAAATACATATTTTTAATAGTAGTCATAACTACATTACATTTGATTTTTTTGAAGTATGAAATGTAATACAGAATCAAAAACAGTCTCAAACGTATCACATGGTGGAAGTTAAGATCTTTATGTTTCCAGGTCCAGTGAGATGATTAAGGCTTGTAAACAAGGCAGGTCAGCCACCATCAGACTGAGATGCAACCCCACAGTGACTGCTAAAGACCACATCACGCTGCCAAGGTATCTTTCATCTCTCACATCTGAACTGTGGACAAAGTCCTTGGAGATTTTTTTTCTTCACGTTAACGTTGTAATTATCTCTGTGTTTTCCTCCGCAGTAACTGTTCAGAGGGTACGTGTGATGGTTGTACTTTCCACCTTCTGTGGCAGAGTCAGCATGCATGTCCACTCTGCACCAAAAACCACTACAGAGAGATTGTCAGCGCTTGCATCCAGGGAATACAGGTAGTACTACACAACCGCAGACATGTTTACAAAAACGATTTTACCTCAACCCCAAAAACCCACCACAGGTCCATCACAAACGTGTGCTGTGTGGAGAGAAAAGTCCACCCCATATTCAAATACATATTTTTCCTCTTACCTGTAGTGCTATTTATGAATCTATATTGTTTTGGTGTGAGATGTGGAGTGTTAAAGATATCGGCCGTAGAGATGTCTGTCTTCTCTCCAATGTAATGGAACTGGATGGCACTCGGCTTGTGGTGCTCCAAGTGCCCAAAAATACATTTAAACTACTACTTACTGTACCTGTCATCATCAAACATACAAAGCTACAGGGCAAGTTAGCTTAGCTTAGAATAAAGACTGGAAACAGGGGGAAATAGCTGGCCTGGCTCTGTCAAACAGTAACAAAATCCGGCTACCAACCCTTCAAAAACTCATCATTTCTGAAAGAAAAATACTGAAAACATAACGATTCAACTGAGATGTGACCAAGATGCAATCAAACTATCTCTGTGTGTGCGTTTCAGAGAACCACCTATGTGTGGCAGCAGCCATTGCAGTGTTACGGAGGAGAGTCACTACCAGCACAAACAGTCAGTGCTTGTGTGACCCTGGATTTCTGGCTCAAGTTTGGTGTTTCCACGGGAACGATTGCTGCTGTGCTGCTCATCTGTATTAGCTGCTATTTCTGGAAGAAGACACGCAAGTGAGACTGCTGAGATTCACATTTCCTCTGGTGTTTGTTGAAGCTTTGATATGTCATAGTAGTAAAAAAGATTCAAGCTAATAGTATGAAAACTCCAAAGAAGTGACTGTGATTTATGTTGACAATATGTCATTCTCTGTCATTCTCTGTCTGCAGGTTGCAGTATAAGTACTCCAAGCTGATGATGAGCTCTGGGGGTAAAGAGTGTGAGCTTCCCACTGCAGACAGCTGTGCAATAATGGAGGGAGAGGACGCAGAAGACGACCTCATGGACCTCACCAAGAAATCCTTCTTCACCAAAATGAAGTCCTTCTCACGAGAGGTCAGTAACCTCTTCATTCCCACATATTGAGCTACTTAAAAGGCAACTTCTCATGCTTTGTGTTATTATCTTGTGTTTTCAGAGGACATCAGATGGATTCGACTCAGTTCCACTCAAATCATCATCTTCACGGCATCAAAGAGAAGAGGAAGACTCTGATGACGATTAATTCAGAGGATGAACAGACCCTTCTACCAGAGTGCGGAGGAAGTGCTAAACTTCAGATAAACAGCTTCAACAGACGGAGTCGCAGAAAACAAAGATGGGCTGTTGAAAGCATTTTATGCATTATAAATGATATAGACTGAAGGAGTTTTAAAATAATGCAAAGAGCGACAATTATATTTAGTATTATTTGTCATATGTATAGGTTGCCAAATCTAATATTGCAATAGAAAGTCTCCATATTGGGGATATTCTTAATTTTCAAACCCAATGGTATATTTCAAAATGATATAACAACCAAACTGTGGATGAAGTTACAATTATTGTAGATGTGTAAGACTGTGTACATTTTCCATAACTGTGAGTGTGTAATTCATTTTCATTGTCATTTTTTTATCAGGCTATACTGTTTTTTTTATTTTATTAGACCAGCCTTCTAGTTCAGTCTTTTATTGTTTTTTTTTGGCAATATGTGAATTATACTTGTGTTTGAGAACATTTTCTGCTGCACCTAAGGTTATGATATAATCTTGCTTTATTGTGAAGTAAAGACATTTTTTCTACAATTAAAAACCACAACGAATGTGCATCTCTAGAAAATTAAGAATAACTTAATGCTGCCTTCAGGTGCTCTTCATAAACTCATATACAAAGCATGAAAAATAATTACATCCCTTTACATTACGTAAGCTATATCATATATTACTGTTTCTACTTTAAATGTTTAAATCCGTTTTCGTGTGCCTTAGATTGAAAAGAAAGCTCTACATGAAAGTATTTTTGTGGTTGTTGGTTAAGTTAGAAAAATACAAACAGTGAATTGTAACTCACATGCACATGTAATAGATGCTTTAAATATTTCATCAAATATTGTTGAATCTACATGTCATGATATCTGAATTAAACAGGGCAAAACAGAAATGCATGATATTAATCTAAAATGTTTCTCAATTTTCCATGGAAGTACGACATAAGTATGACATTATTTTAACTTCAATATCACATCATAGTGGAATATAACATTAACACTAAATTACTTCTATTTTCTGCTACTTTTTACCTCTTCACTACAACTGAGAATGTAATATTGTTCTTTTTATTAATTTTACATTTATCTGACAGCTATGGATACTAGCTACTTCGCAGTTTAAGAGTGTACATATAAAACACGTGATCGTCTCATGAAATAGGATGTATTGTTGCACCTGAAAGCAGCACGGGTTTCAGTTTCTGTCCTCGTCTCGTAAGGCTCTGCTGTCCCAAGTTGTTTGCTCTCGCGAGACTTTGCGACGTGTTGCAAGCGGGGTGAAATCTCGGGAGCTGTCTGAAAGCAGCAGAGAGGAACAAACAGCGTGAAGAAGATTTTAAAACGTGCATTCAGCAGACGGTGATTCTGCAACATTTCGCAAGAAGTCCGCGCCGCAGCCTTCGATTATTCAAAGTTATCCACCGACGAGAAGCGTTTGATTTAGCGTCTCTTCTCGTAACTTTGGGGAAGTTTAGCTGCACGGCTCGCAGTGCCCACCTCGGAGCAGAAAGTCGAGTCGGTGGTCGGCAGTTGTTCTGCAGGAATGTCGCAGAAAGAGAGACCCAAGTTTTATCGACAGGAGGTCAACAAGACGATATGGGAAGTCCCGGAGCGCTACCAAAACCTGTCCCCGGTTGGCTCTGGCGCCTACGGATCCGTGTGGTAAATCACTTTGTGTTATGTTAGTTTGTGAACGTTTTTTGTGTGTGTAGCCTGGTCACCTAACTTAACCTCCATTCATTTAGACGGGGCCTGCGCTGCAGATGCTAAAGTTAGGTTAGCTCGTCCTGAGTGTTGGCTAACAAGGTGGAGCCACGATGTGCCTTTCAGCGACAAAACCTGTTGACTTGTTGTTTTTCTCATATTATCCACTCGTAAAACTTGTATTTAACCTGTCCAACTGCATACACATTTAGAGAAATGCAGTGCAGGGAGCTAACGATAACGTTAAACTGGTGAAGAAGTCCGTGAGTCTTTATCTGATCAATGGGCATGTTGCGATCTCAAACGGACTAATCAATGATTACTTCTAATTACGCACTGTAGCTGCATGTATCGCTTCCAGAGGCTTCTTTAATGGCATTTGCTTTGGAAAAAAGATATTTAATTGACATTATTAGTTTATAATCCCACCAACAGGTGATGCAACCCGAGTAAGTAACGATGAGGGTAACAGATAACGATATTGTTCGGAGTTTCTAATGTGCATATATCATTTATTTAACTAGTTAAAAGTTGACGAAAGTGACTTGGCCAAGAGGGCATCATAAACATGGTTATAACAATAAACACAAAGAAAAATGCAACTGTCACACTGCAAATGAGTGAGCACACTATCCAGTTAATATGCAATACGATAAAAAACTTAAAATAGTTTCTGCACTCATAATACCATTTTCTAAAACGATTTCAGTGAAACATGTAGGAGCAATCACATTGATCAAGAATGCTATTGTCTTAGTGTGTGTTTTGAATATATCCTAAGAACAAATATTTTGCTCACTGCCATTACTCAGTATCATATGAATGATGTGACAATATTTCAATTATTGGGGCCTTCATGTAAATATTGAATATAATCTGATATTGTCTCAGAGTAAACATTAGTAGTGTTGATAAGGGGTCCCGAAAAGAAAGGTGCTTTCAAAGTTCACTCATGTTGAATAGTATAATAAACTCAGATATGTGCCAAACAAAAACAAAATCCGATATTTTACGGACTAAATGATAATTCTATTAATTCTAAGAAGAATTGCCAGATCGATCGATAACTAAATTAATTTCTAGTTGCAGTCCGAGCCCCTCGTCCTGACAGCTGTATGACTGGAATACATCCAACTCCACTGCTCATACAAATCCTCAATGATAGATAGTCTCATCAAAATGTCAATATCATTTCAATATGTCTTCCAGCCTAATGAAAACATCTCGATAACCACTCATCTTCTAGACAAGTGCACAGAGTCATTTTCATTTCCAGTGGAGATTGGGTCTTGCCTCATGATTTGTGTAGAAGACCTTGCTGGTGAGGTGGATTTTCTTAATGCTGCTTCGTGGTAAAAGTGTTGGCTTTCATAGGAAAGACCCTTTGCATTGGTCTGGTGATTAAGTAGGTTGTGCTGATACTATCTAGGACACACTGTTGTCAGCGGCACACTTGATTTAGTGGGCAGATGTTTGTTTTGCAAATGGTAGGGGACAGCTGTGCTGTTGGTGGGCAATAGGATAATCTGTTGCTGGTCAGATTACTGTTCGCTCACCACCAGTGCATTGAATGTGATTTGTTTTTTTCCAAACAGGACACTGACTTATATTGTCTGTGTTTACATGATGGACTAAATTTACTGTCAATTTCTGATCAGTTTATTTACACTGGAAGTGCACAGCCTTAAGGTTTAATGATTTTTTTTGGATTATAAATATTTATGATGTAGTTGTTGCTGAACATGTTATGCATAATGCATATTTAAATATGTTAACACATGTGCACCCACATTTGTATTAAGACTCTGACAGAAAGACATTGGTGTTGGTTGAGATGGATAGAAAATGTTGGATATTTCAGCGACGTGATGTTGTCCCTGGTCATGCTGGTGTCTGGGTTGCGGCTGTAGTCACTGCTGCCTGCGACTATAGTTAGGTGAGCTGAGCAGGAGGAAGTGTTGGGTTTGGCTTAGAGACAGTCAGCCTTTAGAGTGCACGACCGACTGCAGGCAGGGCTGCTACCAATCTGCTGAGAGATGACATTTTCTGCTGATGTCGCCCTTTTCCACAGCCTTCAGCAGCTCTTACTGCACCTTATTTGGTTTGGAGCGCAAACTCAGCCCATTCTGAGCCCAAACTGTTTTTCTCATCTGCCTAAAAATGACAAGCTTGCTTTTTATTTCAAGGTCAAAGTGTTCAATTTCATCACGTGTAGGTTTCATTCTTTAAATCAGTTCATGCTGACAAGAAAACTGTTGAATTTAAGTTGGAGCTGCAACGACTAGTTGATCGACAGAAAAATAAAAGGTGAAGGTGACTATTTTGATAATCGATTATTCATTAAAGGAACTCAGCCTCTCAATTAGTCTAATGTTCTGCTTTTCTCTGTTTTCTATCATATTAAACTGAATATCTTTGGGGTTTTGACATTTAAAGAAATCACCTTTGACTTTGAGAAACTGGGATGGACATGTTTCACTATTTTCTGACTGTTAGTTGCAGCCCTAATACAAGTAGTGTTACTATTTACAGTTCTGCTTACCCATTTGCCCACTTTTCTTTAAACAGTTCTGCATATGATATGAAGACCGGTTTGAAGATCGCTGTGAAGAAGCTCTCTCGGCCCTTTCAGTCCATCATCCACGCCAAGAGAACATACAGAGAGCTGCGGCTGCTGAAGCACATGAAACATGAAAATGTGAGTAGACTTGTTTTTCTTCCCTTTGTTCTGTCCGATGGCGAACAGTCATTAAAAAACAGTTGTTTGTGTTCGCTTATGCAATGCCTCGCAATGTGTTTGCTTATTATGTTGCTTATTTGCTTATGATTATGGGTTTAGTTGCTGCCAGTAGTTCTTTGTGTCGCTAACTCGTCAGTGGTTTTCATATGTTTGCAGGTGATTGGCCTTCTAGATGTCTTCAGCCCTGCTACTAGTCTAAAGGAATTCACCGATGTGTAAGTTGAATGTGTTTTGTTTAGAATAACCTGCATCCTAAGTTCACCTCAGCAACACTCGCTTTATAAACATTGTTCAACAAACTGCAGCCTTTAGTTTCGCAGCAGCAGACAATCCTAGCTGTGGCTGGGAAACACCTGGAGAGAGGCCAGCTGACTAAACACACTGGAACATTTCTTAGACTGTCCACTCTGTTAGTTATTCACTCGTTGGCTGCTACTAGAGCTATTTCACCACCAGCTTCCTTTCCGTTTGTTTCCTGATTGTTTTTGGCTTCGTGAAAACCTACCTGCTTTGCTGGCAAACGGGTAGTTATTGTTTGTTGTTGTTAAAAGTTGTTAGAAATGGGAAGTGGACAGCGAGACGATGACTCAGTCCTCAGACGAGCATGCTGCCTCCCCCGTCGTGTGTGGAATGTCTCTTCTCTGCACACTGAGGGACTTGTATTGGGATCAAATTGTGACGGCAGATTTTAGTCGACACCCAACATAAGAATGCGTCTCAACTAAATATTTGGAGTCAGATTTTTCCAAAATTATTCCTCACAATCTGACTAATCCTAACTATTTTGGAGTAGGCAGTGCAGTATCCGGGCGGGGTCCCACTTCATGTCTGAGGCCTTGGTCAACAGCATTAGCAGGATTATTTCTAATACCTCACATGCATGTCATTTTGTGTGGGAGGAAACTCAGTCAAATACTAGGAGAATATGTCAACTCCCAAGACCAGAACCCGATGCTCACTGATTTGTAACTGTAGGAAACTGCAATGACTGCTAAACCGATACTGCAGCACATTTGATCTTAGTCATACGGATCAGAAAACCTTTATTCGTCCCACAGCGGGGAAATTTACATAGATGAGGAAATGCAGTAGCTATTTGGTGTGTCATCTTAAGTAAGGACTTTTAAAACATTTACCAAGAAGTTTGGCTTATAGTAATCAACTATGTTCACTTTGTGTCGCATAAGTACTACAATACTACTTGCAATGCAGGGTTTCCACATTTGGAAAATAGCGCCTCTGCTCTTTCCTCCTTAAGGTTAATGTTTTATATAATTATTGCAAAGATGATGTGCATATGTGCGATGAAACTCCAAGTATTATACACCGTCAATGGCAGTCATAGCGTATTTTACTTTATAAAAGTCCACATCTGCTATAAAACAGTGCAGGAAACCCTTCATGCATGCTACAGTACATATGCGGTCTCAGAAGGGGTTGTGTTTCAGGTGCATTCATGCCTGTATTGAGAGCTGCCCACTTTCAGATCACCTAAAATGTGCAAAAGTCTTCAGACAATGACAGCTGGGGCTGATGCAGAGTGTAGTGTGCTGAAGTTTGCCTTTCCCCCCTCAGTCATGTCCCCGAATAGCCTCTCTCCCATGCAGCGTAGCAGAGGAGGCTGTGTTTGCTGTTGAAATGGAGGGCCATCCTCCCACATCAGCATTATGTCATGGAGGACTGCAGGCAATACAAGATCACACATGTAGAATGTGTGTGTGTGTGTGTGTGTGTGTGTGAAACGGGGCTCCAGAGAGAGAGGGAGAGAGAAAGAATAGACGGAAAAAGAGGGAGGGGAGAATAAATGCTGAGTTAGAGGCTGTCAGAAGGAAATATGGGTCTCTTTATCTGCACATCTGCTGGAACATTGTAAATGTTCTGAATGCATTATGATATCCAGGAAAAATCCCAGATATGCAGGTTCTGTAAGTATGGTTCCCCTCTGCTCTAAAAATACAGACTGAGTCACAACGCTGAGGCTTTGGCTCCAACGAGCTCCTGTTTCTATAGGAGAGAGGAAAACAGAGGTCACTATTTATATCCCTTTTTTTTTTCCAAGGCGGGTGAACTTTTGAGTGTCTGTTCAAGTTCAAGCGTAACCAGGTGCTATTTTAAGTCCTCGCTCGCTGTGCTGCTCTGTGAGAATAGAAGAGTATTCATGAAGTGGGTATTTGTTAAACAGCAGACTGACGAAGCAGCACATGGCTCTGTGTGTTTTGGCTGTAGCACCCCGCTCTCGCTTTCCTCCACAAGTGCTGTTTGGGCATTTTAAACAGCTCTGGGATTAGATTTGATATATCCACTGATGCAGTCCTATTAAACTGGGTATGTTGTTAAATGACGCTCCATTTGTGAAGGGCTTGGCCTTTCAGTGCCTCTGGAGAGAAATGGGAGTGAAAAGAAGTAGCGGCTCAACCGGTTTAAGCTCACACGGCCATATGGGAAATTAGTTTCAGACTGCAAACAAACTCTGGGGGGAAAATGGAAGTGCAAATAAATTCATTTATATCCATCTGGCTTTTTATGAAGAGAGAAAACATTGACATGCCTTCTGATATTTGTGTCTATTTGAACTTTTATGATTGGCAGGTATCTTGTGACTCACTTAATGGGGGCAGATCTCAACAACATAGTGAAATGTCAGAAGCTCACAGACGACCATGTGCAGTTCCTCATATACCAGATCCTCAGAGGGTTAAAGGTGAGGTTTTAGAGAAATGGCTCGACATTTTGGGAAATGGGTTTATTTGCTTTCTTGCGCGTCAGCAAGAAAGAGAATTATCTTATTTCTCAAAATGTTGGATGAATCACTGTATCCTAGTTTGTACCGCACTGCCTCTGACATCATATGTATCAATACATCCTTAACATGATAATGTAACTTAAGTCACATTTTCTCCTCCATCTCTACAGTATATCCACTCAGCAGACATCATTCACAGAGTAAGTGCCATGTTGGATTTTTGTCCAACAACAAATGTCATTGTGTCTTTGACCCCGATTGGATATAAAAAATAGGGTAAAAAAAGTGTTTGAGGGTTTATGACGTCTTCCACTTGGCTGCGTTTGGCCTGTGCCTTGTCCAAACATCAAAGGGGAAGGGAAGTCATAAATAGGACCTTTTTACTTTTACACGCTGGTACTGATGTAATGCTCCTATTTTAGTGTTTACAACGAAGTGATAGATTCAATCACGAAAAGTAGGAATATTTAGCTAGATCCAGATTTCAGATGTACTGTCCATCCAAAATGATGCTCTTTACCTAATCTTAAATTACACTAATTCTAGGGTTGCCCCCTTTTAGTCGACTAAATGGTTGTTTTGGTCTTAATCGTCTAAGATTTCTTAAGTCGATTTTAGTCCTTTTTTTTTTAAAAAGCTCTTTTCATGCTAATTGACTTATTTCCAAGAATCTTCTAAAATAAAATAAAAATAATAACGGGGACGTTTGCATTGAGCACATCTCTGGTAAACACAATATTTAAAGTGCTGCTTTTGCATGATTCTTTGGGGAGAAAATTCAACAAAAGAGTGTTAGTTGATGAAGAGTTTCCTAAA
Source organism: Bovichtus diacanthus (assembly GCA_943590825.1). Taxonomy (NCBI): domain Eukaryota; kingdom Metazoa; phylum Chordata; class Actinopteri; order Perciformes; family Bovichtidae; genus Bovichtus; species Bovichtus diacanthus. The sequence continues at coordinate 3,759,236 of CALSBV010010214.1, forward strand.
TAGAGGACATCCCTAACATCTCTTTCCTCTTCAGGATTTAAAACCCAGTAATCTGGCGGTGAATGAAGACTGTGAGCTGAAGGTCAGTGAACTGCTGCTCGCATTTAAAACATCGATTTATCCTGAGTCCACAAATGTGAATATTAAAAAAGAAAAACTTTTTTTTTTTTTTTTTTTGCTCTTCAATTGCTCCCAGATTTTGGACTTTGGTTTGGCGCGGCACACTGATGATGAGATGACCGGCTACGTGGCCACACGCTGGTACCGCGCCCCAGAGATCATGCTGAACTGGATGCATTACAACATGACAGGTAGAGACAGTAAAAATGTCTTCCCCCAGTGAGCACCTACACCTCATGATGGAAGAGTTGATTGGCGAGTGCATCTTAATGTTTGTGTCCTGCTTTTCTGTGTTTCAGTGGATATTTGGTCAGTGGGCTGTATAATGGCAGAACTCCTAACTGGAAAAACTTTGTTTCCCGGAACTGACCGTATCCTTTTCATTGGAGAGTACAGTATGTGCAGAGCTCACATAAGTAGAGCGACTCTGACACAACATCAGCATATCGAATCAAACCGGTTAAACGATCATTGACATTGATTGTTGTGGAAGAAATGATGTATGATGTTTTTGGCCAGCACAATTGCAGAAACTGATCTTCAATGCTTCTTTTCTGTGTCCTCTCACGTAAACTTGCCTTTTCTGCTTTTTCTTTTCAAACATAACGCTGCCTGAGGTGTTTTTAATATACACACAGATAGTACCTGTTTCCACACTTCCCCCCTGGCTTGACACATGCCCTTTGCTGTAATGTTTCCACTGGCGTGCTTCAACTCTTCCTACACCGTCAGTATGCACCGTTGGCTCAGGTCCACTTTCTGCCTGCACCACTGCCAGTCTTTGTATGAGCCTATCAATCTGTGCCGTCTGTGCTCGAGATTTAGTTTATCTTTCTCTCCCCCTGCCAGTGTTTTCAGACTAACGGCTGTGCTTGTAAGTTAAGTGTACAACAGGGCTGTCCGCTGTCTCCACTTTTGTCTGGTTGTGAGCTGCCTGCAGGTTACATTTCAAATACTTTCTCCCCTCTGTGTGCACACTTAAATGTAGGCTTTTGTCCTTTTTGTCGCATCTCATGTGTGAAATAAAAAGTAAATCCAGTGACATTTAATAATCACAGATGGTTTGTAGGTGACATAAGTTTCACAAGGAGGATGAGACTAACAGGTCAGGTTACAAGTTCTCTCTTGTCCAACGTCTGGTCTTCCTTTACCGTGTGCTGGTAGACATTGATCAGTTGAAGCTAATCATGCTGCTCGTCGGAACACCAGGGCCCGAGCTCTTGATGAAAATATCTTCAGAGTCTGTGAGTTCACAAAGATATACAAGGTTTTTCTCTAACCAGTTTTCTGCTCCAACCTTGCCACTCTGCTGTGCAATAACTCGGTGTTTCTGCTGCCTGACTGACAGCATGCTTTCCAGCCTTCAGCATTGTGGGTTTGAGACCTGCTTTCTGCCTCTTTAACCGGGAGAACGAGGTTCCATCATTATATTATTATGACAGCTCTGGCTTTCACCGATTTCACTGTAATGCAAAGTATTGTGTTGTGTTTTTCCTCTTAATCTTAACTTTATTTTTGGGTCCCATTTTGCGTCAAAGCTTGAATTTTTTTTCCCCCCCCGACGTAACATTGCAGTGCATCTAGAGTTTAGCCGCACAGTGTTAGATTGAGAAGCAGCTTCTTAACCAACTCTGCTCTGTCGCTATACTCCCCTTAACACGAGCTTCATAGATATAAACCAGCTTCAGCAGATAATGCGTCTAACAGGAACGCCCCCAGCATCTCTAATAAGCAGGATGCCCAGCCATGAGGTGAGCAGGATTCACAGTTTCTTTCTTTAGACCAGACAGTAGGTCGGGGTGGGAGGACTGCTGGAACTTTGTCTTTTAAAGCTACGCAGCTCTTGGCTTAGTATACTAAATTGTCCTGACTATTACCCCCAAATGGTTTCATAATAATAATAGCAGTAATATTGGATGCTAGTGCTGGGCAATACACCGAGATCGTGATGAGACTAGATAGATTTTGAATATGGTAATATACTCTCAGCGTCTTTTTCCTGTTTTTTAAAGGCTGCGTTAGTATAACACCATTGTTCTAGATGTTCTATTATTTACCTTTACCCACTTGGTCATTATCCACATTGCCGATGATTATTTATCCAAAATCTCATTGTGTAAATATTTTGTGAAAACACCAATAGTCAACCCTACAATATCGACGCAATATCGAGGTATTTGGTCAAAAATGAATGATATTTGGTTTTCCTCCATATCGGCCAGCTTTAACGATTTTAATTATGTTCATCTTTATTTAACTTTAATTGCCTAAAAGTCAATGAAGTTTGCCACACTAATGAGAGCATCGCTCAGTTGGTCGTAAGGAGCAGCCCGACCTCTCGGGGCCTCTACCTGGGATTTAAGTTTTCCAGTTTAATCCCAGTAATTGTGTGTTAGATGTCTGACACGCTTGTTGCATGAGGTTGTAACAATGATTGTCAGAAGTGGCTCTGAACTTGTGCGGTAAAGGCATTTGTGTGTTTATCATTTCACTCTGTTATTCTTAAAACGTCTCAGAGTTAAACATGCACGTTGTGCAATAACTAGGCTTACTGTTGGTGTTACAGTATTTACTAACAGCACTTTCTGTGTGAAAGATGCTTTGTTCTGTGGTTTCTGTCTGTGTTTGCTGTCTTGCTTCTCTTAACATGTTTTTGTATCATGTTATTTTTCGTTCCAAATGATAGAATAATTGTCAGTCTACAACTTAAACGTTTCTGTTACACCATTAGGTTTATTATCAGGAAAAATACGACCGGTAAAATCTAATGAATCTGTCTTTCTGTTACTGGTGTTGAGTCTTCACTCACACAGGAAACCAAGACCAGGAGTCTTTTCTTTTTACAGGATATTTGGGGCACATTATTTTTGTCATTTATTATTTTCAATAGTAACATTTATGTAGTTTTGTTATTGAAATGTATTAAAATAGAATTTAAATTAGATACATAAAAATAGTATTCACACACACACACACACTTTGTTTAACTGTTTAAACTGGACAAGGAGACAAAGGGAGCCACCTCACCACAATGTTTTTAATCAACATCTTGCTGTTGTGAGGCAACAGCTCAGGGCTGTCAATCATATATTTCACGCAAGTTACACACAGCAACTGTGTTTTTGACTGCTTCTCACTTCAGGTAGTCATTAACCACATGCAGGCAAACTGAGCTAAAAACTTAACTAAAACTCACTAATATGTTGTTATAAAAAGTGGAGTTCTTTTGTTTATCTCGCTGTAATTTCTGCCATTGGCGATCAATTAAAAAAAAAAAAAAAAAAAAAGACTCCCTCTCTTCAAAGGAGGACCTTGTTTACTGTAAACTGCACTGGTCAGCATAGTAATACACAAGGGAACATGTCAACCTTTAGGCGTGGGGACATAAAAATACGGGTGAAAATAATAATTTTCCCAGTGAAGATCTGTTAAAAAACAAAAACCATGAGCCTTAAATATACTGCAGAGAGCTTGAGCTTTAACACCAACATACTCTTTGCAGTATTTATATACATTCAGGATTATGTGAAGCAGTCACATCAGTAGATGCAAATGCAAGAAGTGAAGAGTAATAATTTGATGCAGGTGGCTACATTGAACAGAATCCGTAGCATGAAAATATGTGAGCTTTACGAAACGGGCGGTACTGAATGTATGCGACGTGTTGCGGCTAGTGGGAGCTGAAATTTGATTTACTGCATGTATTTTCGCAGGCCAGGAACTACATCAGCTCCTTGCCGCACATGCCCAAGAGGAACTTTGCTGATGTTTTCATTGGTGCCAACCCACAAGGTAATCCAAGACATCCACAGAATTGTTGTGGTGCCAGCCCTGCAGCCCTGCAGCTAACTGCAATGAATCTTTTTTTCATTCCAGTAAACGGTTTTGGCTTCTTTCTGAGTAATATTGGTTCAAACTTTGGTCAAAACTCTCAAACTAAATGATGGTACACTTGGATATTTTTGAATGGATCACATTTTGGTTGAGATTTAGCTCCGTTCACATGTGTGACTTGTTTTAAAAGCTGTGGACCTTCTGGAGAAAATGTTGGTTCTGGACACAGACAAGCGGATAACGGCAGCGGAGGCTCTGGCTCACACCTACTTTGCTCAGTACCACGATCCGGACGACGAGCCCGAGGCCGAGCCGTACGACCAGAGCTTTGAGAGCCGCGAGCTGGAGATTGAAGAGTGGAAACGTATGTCATTATTCTACACAGGAAGTCTTAATACTGTTTTAATAAAAAAAAAAAAAAGCCTTTTCAGGTATTATGTATGCCGTACTGATGAGAAAAGAACCCTGCTTTGAGTTTGAACATTTTCTCATTTCTTGCAGGATTAACCTACGAGGAGTTGTGTAGTTTTGAGCCACCGGTCTATGATGAGGACGACATGGAGTAAAGAGACGCGCTACCCAAATCAAGTCCAGTCTCCCGACAATTCGTAACAACCTCGAACATGTGCATTAGTGTTAAACGAACTCTGAGACACTTGTATCAGAGTGCCTACCAGCCTTTGTCATTCTTTATTAGCCAAGAAAACATTGTCCGCAATTAGCTCTTGTAAGGATATCGTTATCAGCGCAGGGATAGGAAGAGCTTGACCAGTTATCATTATTCTTATTTATGAACCACTAATGTTGATGGTCTGTTGCTGGGAAATGTTATTTCTTGCCAATAGCTGAAAATCATTTTATATTCTTCAGATTTTTTAAAATTTAGACTTTGATGACTCGTCACTGTGACACTGAGATGCTGAAACACCTGGACCTATAGCTGTGCTGTTTTGTGTTTTTAAATTGTCTATTGAGTAACTTATGAATAAGCTCCTGTGTCCATCAATTGAAAAAGGAATATGCTATTTTACCACTCGCCCTGCCAAGCTGTCGCATATAGCACTGGGTCACATGCATTTGTAAAATGATTCAGTTATGATAATTGTTCCTATATTTAAAAAGAGATAACTCTAGAGGGTTTCATGTCTGTGACAGAAGTAGATTTGATGTTTTTAGGTATTTGACAATTTGAGTGTGCCTGTTCTGTGTAGTCACTGACCTTCAGTGCTCACCAACTGCATTTCACACATTTTAATGTTTATTTTGATAGTTTAGATGCTCTGTGAGACTCTTATACATATTTTGGCTATACAGACATATCTGAGCCTCTGCTGTTTAAGCACGGCACTATTCAACACGGCACCGAAGTAGGAAAACAAATATTCAAGGGTACATGCTCTACTCAAAACTATGTAAATATCTGTGCGTTCTTTTTTAAATCTCTGACTTATTGTGCTTAGGTTATGAAGCAATCACTTTTAGTATGTTCATCAGTTAAAGACTTTGTGTGCGTTTGTGAGAGTGTGTTGTTGGTTTACAGGAATTTGTAAGTGTCATGCTATAACCTCTAATAGAAATACCGCTTAAATGTGTAAAAGAGGGATTTCAGATGTATTTATACTTTGTGGAGGTGGTATTTATAAACAACAATCGAAAGATCCCTTAAACTATTTTCAGTCCAGCAGAGTAACTACTATCTTCAGTCCTTTTTGTTTAACAAAATAAAGACTTATTTTTAAGAGACCTTCTGTTTTTTCCTTTATTTATTTTCTATTTTCCAAACTCATTTTTATCGTTTTGTGCGAACCCTCAGTGATTTCACTTGATAATTAATGAATGAAATGATGTGGATGATTTGACCAAAAGGACAATGACTTGCAGTTATTTTGCATTTTGAAAATTAATGATGTGTTGCCACATTTACTCAATGCATATTTTTAATTTATCTAAAGCAACCGTGATGATGATTAGGGCTGTGTTTGTCCTGTTCTTGACCAAAACACTCACAATAACTACAACATCAAATTTAAAAACCTTAGATTGGCTGATCAATCACAAAGATTCAAGAAGCACTCGGTCTTTGCTTTCTGAAGAAGTGTGAGTGCACTGTGTAACGTGGATGACCGCTGCATTCTTGTCTGTGGTTCAGCAGTACTTATTTCAAATGGAAAATCTATCTACAGTATGTCTCTTAAGTGTCAAATGCCTATTAAGCCACAATTTCCTAACACAAGATGCTGACAAAATATGGCTGACATACTCTGCCCTGATTCATGGACGAATCCTGATGATTATCAGGTAAATTACCTTAAAACAGACATTATTTAATGCCCATGTCTCCCAAAAAGTATCAAATGACAGTGCAGAAAGACCAAAGTTATGTTTTTACAGTAATTAAAAAAATGGTGGTCCCATTAGTTTGTGATACTGTTAAAGGTCCCTCTTTGTACATATATTAATCACAAATGTTTATAAACCAAACTTAAGGCATTCTTGCCAAAAAATGTTGTTTGTTATGCATTTGTCAGAGAAATAAAAATATTAGATAGAATATGTTATCAGATTTTGACTTCATTATATATCCTATCATTTTTAAAAGATATATCTTTACATCAAAGTATATAATATATAGACATACTAAAGATATATATTAAAAAATGTGGTCAAAGTGCAAAGCTGAAGTATCACTGTATTGCTGAATGATGCTTTTTGGTTATTGTTTGGAGCGGGTGATTTCAGAGCCTTTTAAACTGGCTGCTTTGTATATTGCACTTGCGTGACTGATCTAAAATGTGGACGTGTGTCTGCAGAAAGAGCATTTTCAGAGATGTTGGTAGCTGCAGGCATTCAGGAGACACTCGTAAGCACTGAATATATGGGTTAAAAAGGCTGCTCGCTGTCTGTGTTGCCCTGCAGCTTCCGTGTAGTAAAATCATAAAAAAGATGGTCTGGTGCTCAGGTGGAGAGACATCACTGGGGAAGCTCCCCTTGAGCTAAACGAACCAGTGCGCATGCGTGGTACATTCGATCACTGGTGGTGTAGCTAACGGCTAAGCTACGAGTCCAGCCAACATGGAGCGAAAAGGTAACCCTTTACACCGACACACCGTACACTGTATGAGCAATGTTAGCCCGTGTGTGCGCGTTGACACTGCAGTTGATGTTCCTCCGCGGTCACGAATGTAAAGTGTAGCCTTGCTGCATAAATTCAGAGGGAGGTTTAATTGTAACGCGTCTGTCACGCACTGTTGAGCTGGAGCTAGCTCTCTAGACATTAGCTTTAGCTTCAATGGGACATGTCGGGATTATGTAGCTGCGTTTAGCTCTCCAGCTCTGTCCCTTTACACACAACAACCTAAAACACCGACAACATTAACCAGTCGTTATTGTGTTAATAAGCCGCTAGAGTGACAATACTTCATGTCACGCTATCGTTAACGTTACAGTCTTTTAGCGAGACTGTTACCTGGGTGGGTAGATTAGTGATGTAAATTAACGTCAAACGGCGATTAGACGGATGCCCTGAAATTGTAATATAGATATCGGTGGTTGCATGTATGATATAATACAGTGCATAATGACCGGGTTTATGAGCTGTAGGATCAGGGTGAGGTAGTTGTGTCCCTTTTCTCAGACACTGTCATCCGTGTTCTTGTCTTGAGTGTCAAGTAGACAACAAACGGCAGCCAGACAATGGCAAGATAATTGGTCACTGGTTTCTTTTGACAGTTCTAGCACTCCAGGCGAGGAAGAAGAGGGGGAAAGCAAAGAAGACCAGCAAAAAGTGAGTTTTTTTTTTTTTTTTAAAACCCCCATTTAAAGCGTCTCTTCGTTTCGTACATGCGGACATGCATTTTGTCAGTTCAGTCAGAGGTGGTTTGTTGCAGCTTGATGCACATGGTCCAGACGTTTAGATGTGAAACTGACACAAGGTCCTTGACTGCATGCTTGCACTTTATTTTGGTCCGTGTATGATCCAAAGATAAAGAGGTGTAAGATTAAGGTCAAGAACTCTTGGTTGGTTTCTATAGCTTTCACTTTTGCATGGGGTACATATAAGCACATTTGCATGACTCAATTGGACAGTTATTGAATAAGATGTTGTAAGCTCTCTGTGTAGAGTGTGCAGTATACATTGCTGGAAATAAACCACACAAAAGCTATGTCCTTTCATAAAAAATAGTTTATGAATGGTTGCATTAAGATTATGCAACATTTAGGGCTGAAAATAGACTACTCAAGTGTTGATCTCCAATACTGATTGTTTTAGTGTACCGGTAACGGTTTACTAATCATGCTGTCAGTGGCATCCTCCAGAGTGTTGCATAACAGCCTGTGCTATATTTAAATCCAGAGAATGAAGAAGCCCACATCAGCCCACCGAAGCATGGTGTTTCAATGAAAACGGCACTACTATTGCATACAGATACTCACCTCCTCACAGCGTTATCTTCATGGCTGACACAGCCATGTCCATCAGGCAGAAGAATCATATGATACTAAGAGGCTAAATATAACTTAAAACAGTACCGTTGCATGCCACAGTTATGCTTGCATGCTGAGCACCATATGTATAGAAAATAGTCACACCAGTGAAGGACATAGTGGATTGTAGGAGCGATAGTTCTGAATCAGTTGTCAGGATAAATATCAGTTTTGCCTCATGTGGAAAATGTACATCGGAACATCTTGATTATTAGACAATTTCTAATTTCTCACCCAAACTGATGAGCACCAGCAAAAAATAGAAGCTCTCTCCCAAAATTAGAGCAGCCATGTATTTTTCTTTTCATGAATATTTGACTGTATGGAGTTGTGTCTGGCTCCACATTTAAGTAATGATATTCCTTTGGTTCCTCCATGTCTTTATTATTCAATAGTCCGTGAAGAGCCGTGACTGAGTATGAGAATTGAGGAAAGATTAATTAGTACCAATTCTGATTGCTTCCTACAAATGTGTTATTATTATTATTATTATTATTACTACAAGAAATATAGCCATGCAAGAGAAGTCAATGCATTTTTTAAAATGGAAAAAACACCATTTTAAAAAGTCAACATTTAGTTGAAATAAATTAGTAATTGCAGCTGTTTGATCTGTCATTGGTGCACAAACATGCCTTTAAAATCTCTGCTTCAAATAACTGTGTCAGGCATTAATAAGTAGGTTACAGATTATGTGGAGACCAGCAGCTCATTTGTGAGACACTACTGACCGTTTAGGAGTTTATTTGACTGTGATCTCGGCTCTCTTGGCTCCTGTGGTGATGAGCAGCCTTAATCTGCTCGTGGAGGAAGTAACATCAGGCTGTTTGGCTTTCAAGTTAATATTAGGAACTGTTGGCAAACATAGATTATAGGATGTTACACATAAATACACAAACAAAGTGCTCGCATGCCAGTGTGATTTATTTTTAAAAAAAAAAAAAAAAAAAGCACAAAAACGACTGAGTGTGTTTTTGTGTGAGATGTCCTTTTTCCTACACATTAGCTGTCTGCTATACTGTATTGTGCTTTGCTAAAACACCATAACTGTTATATTTTAATTTCTCATTTAAAGAGTTGTATGACTTAATTAATGAAACTTGAAATGAGAGATTCATTTGAGCACAGATTTTCATACATTCCCTTTTTTTCATGTGCTAAATGTCAAACATTAATTGTGTACAAACACTTACCTCTCCTACCTTACCTACCTTTTTTTTAGGTTCTAGGTCAATCTACAAAACGTTGGGTTGTATTCTAAAAGCTCTTTTCTTAAACCTTGGGTAGGTGAGATTGAAGAAACCAGCAATCTAGATAAAAAAAATTATCCAACTGAAAAACCCAGCCCAGTGTTCCCAACTCTTTTCCAATTAAAGTAGCAGCAGCAGCAGTAGCTCCAAAAGTCACTAAATCCAGCGAGAAATTCGCCAAATTGGAAACACTGACAGCCCGTCTCTTCAGGCCTCCCTCCAAAGCCATTCCCCCAGAAATATCATTATGAACGTAAACATATCATAATGAAGGTAAACAACAAACATGGCTGTCGTTAGTACTCGCAGCTGTCAAGTTAGCAGCTAGTGGAAGACTCCGGTGATGTGCAGTGAGGGCTCAGGCAGAGCGCAGGCAAACAGACAAGTCTTATCACAATCCGATGACGGCCACAGATACCAGATCGTTATCCTTTTTTATGTCAGAGCATTTTATTTATTGTTTGCTGTTGGGATGTAAAGAGTTTTAAAAAAAAAAATATATAACAAAATATTTTTCTAAATTACCTACCCTAGCTTTAATATCTGGATTTTTGTTCAGTCTCCTATGACTCATTCTAGATGTACTTTCTCTCTTCAATCTGACAAAGCGACATAATGACAAAATAATTGAGCTTTGTAATTGCGTGACACACAGGCTTGTACCCTAATCTCTTTTTAATAATGATGCATATATTTTTTTAATGTAGCGGCAGTTTCTTTTACCCTGATCCTGGTAATTTGTTTTAGAGTATCTACACATACCGAGTACTGAAGTCCTGATTCAACAGTGTTTTATATTTTCAACAATGTAGTTGCACAGCACACAATTAATCTAAAATAGGACTGTGTTAAGATTTACTAAAGCCATTCTTGTTCAAACGTGTTGAAAGCTGCATAGCTATGCATCAAGAAAATACAGCCTGCAGCATATTATATATATATATATATATATATAATGAGATCTCTATTCTGTCTCTGTCTGTCTCGCTCTCTCTCTGTCCCCACCAATTTATCGGCTGAGTATCGGTATTGATATTAGCCTTGTTGACTACCATCAGCCTATTGGCAAATAAGGTGTCATTCGATGGCAATGGCCAATGTTTTTCTGTTGTGTTGCATCATTTTTGCGTTGGTTATTTGCTGTCGGACTTGGTCATCAGTTACCAGCTGCTGATTTGGAGAAGAAGCCACTGGCTGGACATGACTCTGGCATAACGTAAGAGGGCAACAGGTGCCGTGCGCACCTGTAAATGCACTGCATGGTAAATGGACTGCATTTATATAGCGCTTTTCTAGATTTAGCGACTCAAAGCGCTTTACACGCACTTTTTACACAAGCCAGCATTTACCCATTCATGCACACGTTCACACACTGGTGACAGAGGCTACCATACAAGGCTCATTAGGAGCGGTTAACATTCACATGCTCACTGACACCAGAGCAATTTGTATCTTGCCCAAGGACCCTTCGACTGGGAGTGTGGGTGGATCAAACCACCAATCTGATTAGTGGACGACTGCGCTACTTCCTGTGCCCTGTGTGGTTTGTTTCCAAATAAAAGTGAAGGAAAAATGGCATTATTACACTCGGAGAAAAATCAGAGACAAGAATGTTTTATTCTGTATGAAAAACACGAGGTGAAAGATAGTCCTATTTATGTTTCTCATGGCTACACTAACATTTACATTGAATTACATTTAATTAATGTTTCACAAAACAAACATTTAGTACTGAAACATTCTTCTTATTGAGCAGGTAGTTGTATAGCAGCTAAAAAAGCTTTTGAAGCAGAATCTTTTTTTTTTTTTTTTTTTTTCAAAGAAGGTTATAAGTTGTTTAATACGTTTTTGTATAGTTGAATTTGTACTTATTTAAAGAAAGCGTAATGACTATGAAACTTTTTTCCAAAGCGACTTAACAATAAGTGAAAACAACCACGAGGATACAAACTCAGAACAGCAAGAATCTTGCAAGTACATTAGCTTCAAATAGGCTAAACATATATAAGGCAGTTGTACCAAAGCTGACAATGTGATTCCCAGGTGACACGAGTCAAATTAACAACCTGTCAGAGGTTTAAAGGACTAGTGTCTGGCCAGTACAGCAGCTGTCTTATGAGAATAATGCCAACTGCTGCTCTATTGTGTCAAGGAAACAGGTAGCTGTAATTGTAAAGTAGGATTTGGGTGTGGTTACATTTATGGGGTGGAGGCTAATGACAGCTATTTGATAACACATTCTGTGAAAGTAGAACATTTCTATTACACTTGTGAGACTTGTGTTAAATCAGAATGCATTTATAAAATTAAATGACAGGTAGTTGGTAAGAAGTGCTGTGAAGGTTAATACTTTTAAGATTTCTGTTCCCAGGCAGGAAAGAATATGTCAGGGACTGTGTTTCTAATGAAGTCTGTGATGGTTTGTGTGCATGTCTTTGTCCATCAGGCAGCCAGTCAATCCCAGAGCTCGACAGCATCTCCAGCAAGAAGCCTCGCCTCAGGAACCCGAGGAACCTGAGGAGATCCTCGGCTCTGATGATGAGGAGCAGGAGGACCCCAACGACTACTGCAAAGGCGAGTCTCATCCCAACCAGTATTTTTACATTCGCGCTATAACCCAGTTGTTGTGAATAACCAGCTTTTAACATTGAACATTTATTGCCTTAATTGAACTAAGACAAGCCAGTTATTTGAACACTGTCTGAACTGTCTAGTCAATGTGCATTTTCTCCTCTTCCAGGTGGCTACCACCATGTGAAAGTAGGAGACCTTTACAACGGAAAATACCATGTCATCCGGAAACTGGGCTGGGGACACTTCTCCACCGTGTGGCTCGCCTGGGACATCCAGTACGAGAAAAACTTTACTGCATATTCTTACTGCACTGTTTTGTTTTTGAAGCCTGAAGTTGGATACAGATTCAGTAGCAGCTGACTCTGAGACTGTTGTGGTAGAACCTTGTACGGTGCTTCCTGTTAGCGAACGTTACTTGCTCTGTGGTTGCAGGGTGAAGAGGTTTGTTGCAATGAAGGTGGTGAAGAGTGCAGAGCACTACACAGAGACGGCGGTAGATGAGATCAAACTCCTCAGATCTGTGAGTAGATGAGTTCAATGCACACAGACGGTTTTGTGTTGAAATCAGGAAGTACAGTAAATCTTACAGGCTCTTTCTCACATTACAGACCTCACAGAATGCGTGACTTCACATACATTTACTGTGTAACAACATTAGGCATGTTATGCATGTTAAAGACGTATAACATGACTACAGATAATGCCGATCCTGCATGGGACCAGTCTTAACATTAGTTAGTGTAAATCCTGATGGTTTGGATTGCGTTGTTCTGTTTCTTTGTTCCCAGGTTAGAAACTCAGACCCCAATGATCCTAACCGGGAGATGGTGGTGCAGATGGTAGACGACTTCAAGATCTCCGGTATCAATGGAACCCGTATCCTTAAGAGCCAGATATTGTTAAAGCTTTCTGGATTTTTTTTAATGATGTGATCTGTTTATTGTTTGCTCCTGGAAAGACTAAAGCCTGTTAATTCTTCCAAAAATACTTTGAGAAGGAGAGGATCATTTTTTTCCCCCTGGTGTCAAATGTACCCGTGCAAGCAGTATGCAAGTAACAAAGTAAACAACAGGTGATGGGTGTACTCGATGGAAACTTGTGTGTCCCAAACAGACTTCAACCTATCGACACACTTTGGCTGACTAAGATCAACTGAATGCCACAGGGAGAGCTGTAGCTGTAACATGACACTCTCTAACAACACTGTAGTCTTTTCACTCCTTTGACCCGTTTCTTTTTCAGAGTAAATATTGCTTATAATCTTCATGGAGGTGATTGACCACAGGGCCTCGATGTGTTGAGTTAATTGTTTTCTTCAGTTGTATTATCTTAACTGCTGCGATCTTCAGATGTCTGCATGGTGTTTGAGGTGTTGGGGCATCACTTATTAAAGTGGATAATAAAGTCCAATTACCAGGGGCTGCCCCTGCCGTGTGTGAAGAGCATCATAAGACAGGTAACATTAGACCCACAGTGTCACTCCTTTTGTATGCTTGTGACTCCTGATTCAGGTTCAGTTGTAGATTCCACTTGATATCCAGCCTACTAGCCTCCAGGCTGTGTGACTGGTGGAAACCTGTCAGGCTGGAGCTTTTTGTGTTTGCAAGTCACTGACTGAGCAGTATTGATACATTATATAGACATTGCCACAGAGTATTGCTCTTTATTTATGCTTTGATAAGTGATTTGATATCATTCTTTTCATTTTAGTTTGCCCAGATTTGTCTTCCTATGATGCAAATGTGTATTAGCTTTTTATTCCATATATTTTAACTGTGTGGAAAACCAAAAGAGACATAAAGAAAAGGATATTGATAGTGTTTATTTCTGTTTTAATACAGTTAAACGTCTCCAATTTCAATGAATTAATTTTCCAGGTACTCCAAGGTCTTGACTACTTGCACACAAAGTGTCAGATCATCCACACGGACATCAAGCCGGAGAATATCCTGATGAGTGTTGATGAGCCTTACGTTCGGAAGCTCGCAGCTGAAGCCACAGAGTGGCAGAGGGCTGGGGCGCCTCCTCCCTCCGGTTCAGCAAGTATGAGACGAACACTTTCACATTCATATGTAGAGATATGTCTCCATATTCATATGAGCTCAGTTTGGTAACTATGTACTCCTCTGGTATTCTCTTTTCAGTAAGCACAGCGCCAGCTCCAAAACAGGTACAACCCTTTTTATTTAACCCTTTTATCAGCCTCTCACACTTTGAGTATAACACACATTTACAGCAGTCCCACAAATATGCAAATATCCATGACAGCTATTTTTCTTTTTCATGTTCATCTCTGACAGACAGTAAAAATGTCCAAGAACAAGAAGAAGAAGTTAAAAAAGAAGCAGAAGCGTCAGGCGGAGCTGCTGGAAAAGTGCATCCTTGACCTGGAGGAAATGGAAAAGACCACAGAGACACGAGAGGACGAAGAGGATGAAGATGAGGACCCACAGTCTCCAAAGGGACGGGCCTGCGCTCCTCTCAGACAGGTGTCTGTTCTGGAGCTAGGAAATGAGGAAACGGAGGGTAAGAAGCCAACATCACAGGAGTAATATGTGCTTCTTAAATTTGTATTGCTATTTGTTGTGAGACAGTAATAAAACCATCTGTCTTTTCCTCATACTGTCAGAGAGCAGTGTGAATGCAGACCTCATTAGGGTGGGACCAGAGGGGCTGTTGGAGGTTAACTGTAATGGCCATGTGGAGGCGGAACGGAGGCAGTCTCAGTGGAGGGACGAAGACCAACACAATGGCAATACAGAGCCCACAGAGAAATGTGCCAGTCAGGAGGAGCGACACGAGGAGTCTCCTGTTCACTTCATCTGCAACGGTGTGGACTCTACAGATCTCCAAGAGCTGGACACTGAGACTGAAGGCAGGGGCGCTCACAGCAGTGGATTAACTGAGAGACGCCTTCCTGCTGGGCTGGAGGACGGAGAGCTGGAGCAAAGCATTTTGCAGGAGGAGGGTGAGGACGGGCCCGAAAGCCTGGACGGTCAGTTAGCCAAAATCATTACATCTACCAACTCCAAAGATGTTTACTTTGGCTGGGCTGCTTTGGAAGTTTAATAAAGGCTCAGCCATGTGAACTTTAAAATATTGATCATTACATTCTTCTTTTATTGGATATTTAGTCCATTCTTATTTCTCTGTTTCTCCCTGCTCTGATACAGGCAAGCTAACAGCAGGATCCCTGCTAGTTAACCCCCTTGAGCCACTCAATTCAGACAAGATCAAGGTCAAGATTGCAGACTTGGGAAATGCCTGCTGGGTGGTGAGTAGCCTGCTAATGACCTGAGGGATTTCCTGATTAGGGACACTTGCAGTGTCATCTAGCTACCAAAATAGAAATACTTTAATCTTCCAGTCCTTTGTTTAAGTTGTTGTTGTGGTTTCTCTCTTTCTCTCTCTCTCTGTCTCTCTCTCTCTGTCTCTCTGTCTCTCTCTCT
>CALSBV010010214.1:3782367-3798793 GCA_943590825.1 Bovichtus diacanthus
ATATATACTGTATATACAGTATGCATGTAGTCATAGCTATATGTATGTATGTGTGGCTGTATATAACGTGGATGTACATACTCTTGTGATAATACAGAATCAGATTAATAAAAACAAATATATAACCCAATCAACAAATAATTTATCATCCATTATTAGAGGTAATATAAAACTTTATTGACCCTTTGGTGAAATTCACCAGCTACCCCAGAAGTCCTATAGATAGTAAACACAATTGCTCCACCTCTACCAGCTGCAAGTGAGGAACACATTAATGCATCACTAATTATAATTCTATAATTTAATATATATTATTCTGAAATGGGCCGTTGTGTATAATGAGTACTTTTACTTTTGGTATTCTAAGTATATTTTGATGCTATTACGTTAATACTTTTACTGAAATAAATGTTTTGAGTGGAGGATTTTTTACTTGTAACTGCCTGTCATATTTTATACATTGACACAAAATGTTAAACAGCAACTCACTATGATGCCAAACGAATGTAAGGGAGTTAACAGTACAATATGAACCTCTAAATGTAGTGCAGTATAAAGTAAGTTAAAGGGCACACTGTCTCTTCCTCACCTGAGGCCAGCTGCATCCATGCACAGATCTTGTAGACGTTCCCGGCGTTGCAGAAGAAGAACAGGCTGAAGCAGACCATCGTGGCCACGATCAGCAGCATGGAGGTCCCCACGAAGAACATGGCGGTCCTGAAGGCCGGAGAAGGGATGGAGCTGAAGTCCAGCACGCTGCCCTTGCAGGTGAGCTCCGAGGTGAGCGCGTTGCCGATGCAGTAGTGGAAGAGGCCGAAGTAGCCGGCCTGCGGCGTGTCGACGCTGTCCCCGATCCAGTATGGCTGGATGAAGACCACCATGGTGATGATGACGAAGCAGATGGTGAACACGGCCCACATGACGCCGATGGCTCGAGAGTTTCTCACATAGTTGGTGTGATAGATTTTAGCAGCCTCCTGGGCTGGAAGCAGGTCCATGTCAGCGAGCTTTTCTTAAATATCTATCTCCTTATATAGATATTCTTCACTGAATCTAAACATTTTCCTACACGTTTTTAAACGTGATCGTTATGTCCTGAGTCTTTAAACTCGCCACATCACACACACGCACACAAACACACACACACGCTGCTGCGGCTGCTTTGCATTGAAAGACCTGGCTCAGGATTCAGCACCCTGGACAGCACCCTCACATCTCTAATTAATGACGTAGTTCTGACGTCAGAGATTGAGTAACTAAATACTTTCTTTACAGTAATTGGGCTTTTTTTAAGGAGGCCTATTTACAATGTGATGGGGAAAAAAAGATCCTTTAAGTCATTATAAAGAGAAATGTTCTCAAAATATGGACATAGTATCTCAAAATAGTGAGAAACTTTCTCAAAGTAATGACTTATTTATCTTCAAATAATGAAAAAACACTGGTCTTTTCTCTTTTTTTATATGCTGTGATCGGGACGTTTCTGGGCATCAACAAAGAGCCTTTGGGGTGTGTAGCCCCTAAGCAGGAAGCAGAGCGCTAACTGATCACCAACAAATCAAGATTCATCAAGAATATATAATGTTAAAGTTGGTTTTTTTATATTGTCACTGCAGTTTTACTGTATTTTGCTTTAGTTTAGTACAAACTCTTGTTTATTCTATTTTTTTATTTCATAATGTGATATTTAGTGGATTTTGCTTGACAGTCTCCTGAGGTTTATGGAGGATGCACAGGAAGCTTAAAATAAAGGTCTGCAGATATCAAATTCAATATCCTTCCTATTGGAGAGCTGCTTATCTGGAAACTTACTGCCAGTGACAGGAACACAATAAGGATTTTATTTTGAGAAATAAAAAATCTCACATGGACAGGTTACAGATTTTGATTGTTGCTGCAGAGAGTGTTGAGAGTTCAACAACAATGAAGTCTGAGTCTGTAGAGGCTTAGAAATGGCACAGATGTGAAAAACCTGACACATGTGGGCAGTTTCATATCAAACAGCACACTTGTGTTTGCCAAAGCCAGCTGGTCTGTGATGCTTCATACCAAAGCAAGGATCTGTCTCTCTCAGTCGCTGCTGTTCTGGAGAATATTTGTTCTATTTGAATCGCCCCTCTGTAGGCTGGTGTGATAAATAACTTCTCATTCTTAATTGCTGGTATGTTACTATGTTCGTTTACACTAACGGTGTCCAGTGAAATAACAACCACACATATGGTTTCACTCCTTGTGCGTTCTTTTTGTGCCACATCTCGTTAGGGATGACAACCCTGGTGCGATGCTGACAGGGGGCAGCCGGAAAGAGCATGCCACCATCTGGACCCTTCACCCTGCAGTCAGTGTTCATAACAAGGAGTTTGAGGGCCTACTACGTGACACACACCATGTGTAGAGGAAAGTATTCAGGGATGAGTGGTTGTCCTGCGTCCCCACAGGCTCTCTGACGGCTCCCTGCAGCTCAGGAGGGACAATCAGCTGCTGGTGGGGGGTAGCAGAGAGGGAAACACGAGAGAGAGAGAGAGAGAGAGAGAGAGAGAGAGAGAGAGAGAGAGAGAGAGAGAGAGACAGAGAGAGAAAGGATGAGATGGAGAGGAGACGTCACAGCTTAGATAAATAGACAAATCAAACTCAGCCTGTGGTTTGATGGAGGACAAATGTGGGGGAGACGCTTTTGAGTGCTGCTCTAATAAGAATCCATGATACATGTGACAGCTCAAACCTGCTGTTTCTTCAGAGATGCCTTGAAGAGGAGATGTGGTGCAAGCATCTTCGTGGAAAACATGCCAAAAGACATACAGTGCGTCAAGGCGTCATGCACACAAAAACACCGATATACTTTACACTTTTAGGAGGGTTTACCTTTTTATTTGTCTTTATTTGTTTTCGGAAATAAAACCCAGTTTCAGGCTTAATTCAAAGTAAAAAATAATGAAAGCCTGCAGTGATGTACAATCCAAAAATCCATCTATGTTGCACTCAGAGCCTCTGGTTATGAATTAAAAAATAAATCCATTGTCATGATCCCGGCTTTCTGTTTGTCCTGTTTCCTTTTTTATTTTGTTCCAGTTTTACTTCCCGCCTTCTGTGATTTGTTTGCCCCGCCCTGATTTGATCCTCCTGTGTCCAATCAGGCTGCTGCCCTTGTGTCTTTTCCTGCCTCCTCCAGCTGTGTCCTGCTCATGTGATTAGTGTCTGTGTATATATACACCTGTCTGTCCCATTGTTCCTTGTTGGTTCATCTTCGATGTTTCCTGGTGTGGTGTGTCCTGGTGTTCCCTCGTGTCATCCTGCCTTCCTGGTTTGCTCTCTCTTTTGTTATCTCAGCCTGCTCCCTCAGTTTTTGCTTTGTTCCTTTTTGTACTTTTTGGTCAATAAAGCTCTCCTTTTGTTATCAGTCTAAGCCTGTGTTCTGTGTTTGGGTCCTCCCCTTAACCTCACCGTGACATCCATGTCCATCTGTTGTTGACCCAGAGCAGCGCTGCTGTGTTAAACCTCCCAAATGAAGATGAAATGTGAGTGTGGGGGGTTGAGGGGCTGGAGGAATTGAAGAATCTAGCAGAAGGTGGATAATACAACTTTTCTGAACCCATTTAGATTTCGCAACCTTTTGGCCCCCATCACAGACATCTGACATCAGCAGGAGGATAAATGTGTTCAACCGTGTTACCGTTTTCTCACCCTTCTGCTTGTTTGCCATCGTCTGCTGAATATACAGTAAATTAAAGTGGTGTTCTCTTCCACTTTACAGAGATGAATGAAACTTTGTTTGCATTGGTTTTGCAGTCATTCAACCGCCTGTCACTACATTTCTCCAGTGCTGGCACAGCAATTAAATCAATTGTGGAAATAGGACTGGCTACGCGAGACTCGTCACAACATAACTTTACTTCTTTTTATTCACTGAAGACGGCAACATTTCAGACCAAGTTGACGTTGATGGTAAACTATGCAACACAGACTAGAAACGGCCAGTCTTCTCCAATCAGCAGCCACATATGGTGTCAAATGTGAATTGAGAACTGTTACTTTTGATAGGACTACTTAAAGTACACTTTGCTGATAATACTTGCGTACATTTTCAAATCAGGACCTTTAATTGTAATGGAATATTTTACATTATAGTTTTGCAACTTTAACTCGAATGATCTGAATATTCCACAGCAGTTAAAGAGTAGAATGTTAATGTACACAATTTAAACAAAATATCAGCTGAAATAATACAGACTTTCACAAATATATTTTGGTTCTTCTACACATTAGATCCCCTAGATAACAAAGGAGCCACAATTGGATTAGCACAAACCAACTGAAGTGAATCTGAGGCTTTTGGCTCCCCCGGGGGCTTTTGGACAGTTTCATTTGTGTGTTTCGGAATCTGTCCTACGTATCACCTCATCCAGGCTCTATCCATTTGTATCTGAAACGACAAGCAGAAAGAAAACTGGCAGAAAATCAACCCAAATTTGTGTCTCTTGAAAACCTGGCAGTCTGAGACCACCGGGAAGTTCATATCTTTTGTTTTATGGTAATTACCTGTACTTTTTTATGTCTTTTAAAGTAAATAACAAATGATTAATGTGAGAATAAGACGACTTGAATTGTCGCATCATGGAAAACCTCAGGGTCACCTATCCAAACACTGAGAGCCACAGACCTATTTACACTTAGAGGACTTACATGTGGGATCTTTGCCTCGGATGGGTGGATTTCTAAGCAAAGCTCTTCTGCGGTGTCATTCTTAGACCTCGGGGAGTCAGGTTTGTTTATCCGTTTGTTCAATAACTCCTCTGTCTAACTGCAGTACAGAGACTCTGTTAAAAACGATCTGCAAGTCGGCTTTCCTGTGCAGAAAATTCACAAGCAAGAGAAAAGTCAAGTGGGGTGCAAGTGAGTGAACTTTTTTCATCTGGCTCACTACAAACGGAAGATCGCAGAACACAGATAAAAGGGATTTTTTTTTTTTATGATTTGTGAAGTGAATATTTTTGGGTTTTGGACAGTTGGTCGGACCAAAAATAACGTTAATAAAAACGTTAGTTGATATAGTAGCGATGAATCCGACTTCAGTTTCCCTCGGCTCCGAGCATTTTAACGTCTTTGAGCTATTTGTTTTGGTTTTCTGACTCGCAGCTTTTCGCTTTTGGTTCAGTCTCATCAATGTTTTTTCTTTTTTTTTCATCAAAAAGGCTCATAACTCACAAACTCATCGGTGCTCTACAGTATGTTGGACAAACCAAGTAAATGCAACACTGCTTCTTAATTAGCTCAAATATGTTTTGGGTGTTTCGGTACTGCAGTTTGTATTGACCTATGTTCTGATACCAATATCTCTGTGATAGGCTCATAATAATTTTTCAGGCTCTAGTAACATTTACAGTTAGAATATTAACATTGCCCCCCCCCCAAACAAGAAAATGACATTAAAAGCAAACAACATACAAAGCATCAGGCCTGGAGATGTTTTAATGGGACAATTCGTTTTCAGTTTTAATCAAATTGTAAAAAGTCTATCTCAATCTGACCTACAAACACTTTTAGATGTTGTTATCCAGAACCCTGTCAACTCTTTGAGTAGACAAATCTTTAAACCCTAAATACCCCCAACAACTTTAGACATTAACTGCTGACTGTAACCTGTGATCAAAGCTAAAGTGGAGGAGTGAACGTGTTGCACACAGGAAACACTTGGCTGATATGCACAGGCAGTTTTAATGCAGCACTCCTTAAAAGGATGTCTCCGAGTTTCCACCTGCTGAGACAAACCTCTGCAGATAGTCATTGCTCTATAGGTATTAATGTGTATGAATGTATTCAGTCACAAGCCACTAAACCTCCCCTGCTCCTTTTTGTAAATGAGCCAGTTCTATTTCCTTGGTTCATATTTCTTTTCATAATCCAATACAAGGTGTGTGAGCTGTTGTAAAATAGCCTCTGGCACTTCTAATAACCTTGGCAGCTTTATTACATTTATGGCCAACTTTCATCAAATGAGAGACATGCTTATTCTGTGATGTGATTATTGTCTGCTGCTGAGGTGGAGTGCAGCATAATGTTTTGTGGAAATGTGACAGATATTCAATCATAATCATATGTTCTTTTGCCACATTCCCTAATATGTGTCTCATCTTACTTCCACCAAAGTGTGTGCATGTCTTTGTAAAAGATGCTTTGGATTCATAACAAACAAGCACTCCAGTAGATTTAGAGATGGCAATTAGAGATGAAGAAGTATTTAATCTTAATATTAATCGTCTTTAAACTCAAGGATTTCTGTTATGACTGACCCAGAGGAGGGTGCTGGTTGAGAATAATAAGGTTTAGTTAGTCGTCTCTACTATTGTATTCAGTTTAATAATCCACTCCAATCAGTATGCAGGAGGGCAAACTGTCTTGTATCCAACCCTTCATTTCTATAGTTTTAATCTCACTAGCTTTGTGCATACTAGAATATCCTTGTAAACACTCCCTCGTGTTGCGTCAATAACCTTCACCCTCAGCTGTACTGTGGCTTTTGTTCCTCTGCAGCAACAATGTTTGAAGATAATGAGCTCTGAGTTCAGTGCAGGTGTTGTAATGGCTGCTGCGGCTCTGCCCAGGGAAAATAGATGAGCATCCACATTTTTGCGCTCCACTCAGAACAACCAACTTTCTCCTCCCCTCCCTGATGCCTGACCCCGCACTTATGTCACCCCCCTCCCTTTCATTACAGCACTGCAGCTTTATGGATGCTTGTCCAGCTGGCTCCGAGGCCAGTTTTCTTTCACCCCACCTCTGTTAGAATCGGCATGGTTCGGCAGCAGATCCAGAGCTCAGCCAGACGGATCTTGTTATTTCAGACAGAAAAGAGCACAATGGGATTTCACACCCTCGGCAGCCTAGCACCACAGTATTTGGGATAACTGAGGCATCTGCAGAGTAACTCTTGGAATGTGTTTTTGGTGTCTCACTAATGAGATTTTGTTTTCTCACCACAGATCTTTACTGCTTTTATGCAAAAAATAATGACAAACTCAACATTGAAAACAGTGTTTTTTCTCACTCATTGGATTGATGAAAACATCTTTTATTAGCCAAGAGGGGGCAGTGTGCTATTAAGTGTATTGAGTCGAGTCACTTATTAGCATGTATGCACAGAGGATACATTAAGAGTGAGTTCCTCCCATACTTCCACTAAAACAGCCAGAGTAAGAACAGCCTGTCATTACTGTTTGTATGGTATATTTACATACAGACACCTGCAATAAACAGGAAGATTTATTTCAAAATCAATATTAAACATACCTTCTGAGAGTCCTGTAATGTTTGCTTTTTGTCTTGCAGGATATGCCTGTGTTATCATTTGATGTTGAAAAGGACCTTAAGTGTATTTTATAAATCCTTTGCGGTGTGACGTTCTTTGACGAGGCTTCTGAATCCTCCATTATATTAAGACACATAATCTTTAATCGCATTGCTTTTCATATACACCAACCTGCTTTCTTCCTCAGTTGGATTGGTGAATCATGTGTTTATTCTTTGGATGTCTTGCAGATTCTGGGATTGAAGCCCAGCGTGTGTGTGAACATGATAACAAGTGTGAGATGGGGTCATCATTCAGTCCTCCTGACAGACTGAATCCCTGTGAAAACACTGCAGCCGCCTCTACCAACACAGCTGCTACCAGTGTGACAACACCAGCTTCATATCCGAGCTGCACGCGCGCCGCATTAGATATCAGGTAGGGGTGCAGGTATGCAAGGACACGCGTGGCAAGGAGGCATATTTATCTCGGGGGTGAATCTCATCGTTATTCTTTTCTTTTTTTTAACCCCCTAAGACGTGAGGCTCTGAACTTTGATTGGGTGTGTAATATCAGAGGCCTTCCAATGATTAAACAAAACACGCCTATAATTTCAATCATGATGTGCGGCGCCCTTTTTCGAAATGTCGCCATCAATACGTCTGTCAAGTGAAACGGAGACGAGGGGCAGCTGCCACAGAAACAGTTTGTGCTTTGTTATGTGTTCACTTGTCCCTGCATGTGTCTGTGAGGGCGTTTGTTTTCTGTTGGTATGTCAGTGATGCTCCAGCAGTTATATAACATTGTAGGAGAAATGATAGGATCCCCCCCCACACCCCCCCACACCCTCCTTGACAATAAAATTTGGTGCGCCGGTGCTGTGAGAGCTGTGGGGAAACTCAGGCTGTTAATTGGACTGTGAAGGATTTCTACTGCAGATTCAGCCCACTCTCCATGTCCCTCTTCTTCCTCTGCGTGTTCACACCACGCTTTGTAAAAGCGTTTAGTTTACAGCATGTCCTCTCTGGGTCTATGTGCCAATTCCATAATTGTATTCAGCATCTAAGACAAAATATTCATAATATACACTTTAAAAAGCTACTGCCAGTGAAACGTGCTCATTCTCTTTTTCTGGCTGAGAGTTGGATAAGAAGCTCGATAGCGTTCTTATGTCTCCGTGCTAAATATGAAGCTAGAGCTAGGAGCCAGGTTATCTCGGGTCAGCATAAAGACTGGAAACAGTAGGAACAGCTAGCCTGGCTCAGTCCAAAGTAAAGAAAACAAAACGCATATCTTGTTTAATTTGTGTAGAAATGACAAGTTGTGGTTTTATGGGAGGTTAGGTGCTGGACTTTTTCTTCTTCAAGTCTTGTTTTCACTTGGATGTTGCCAAGCAGATTTTGTTATCTTTGAACAGTCAGGCTGGCTGTGCTCCCCTGCCAGTGTTGCCAGTTTGGACTATTCTGTATGTGACTGGCTGAGTAAAAAGGATTTTGGATAGCTCGTGAAAATTTGTGCTACTTATTGTATAAATTAGGCAGTCCCCCACCCCCCCCCAATGAAAACTGAGGCCATTTTCCAATGAATTGGCCCGTTCTCTCCTCCAATTTAATGAGATTGACAGGGTCCTGAGTTCAATAGCTCACCTAATTATACTAATAATATAATAATGGAGCTCGTAGTCAGCCACAGAACATAACAGGAAGTATGTGGATGAACAAAAGCCCCCTCTGATCAACATTTTAAAGCAATTGGGCTACATTTATGAAGAGTGGGTGTGTTGAGTCTTTGTTTAGGCCACTTGATGTCAAACAAGTCTGACATCACCGTGCCCTGCTTCCAGCTAATCTAACCATATATATATACATGTTTATATTTACCGCACAGACGCCAGAATGATATCGATCTCATCCTCATAACTCCCTAAAGTGAATAACCCTGTTTCTCAAAATGTTGTTTTCTAAAAAGAACATTTAAATGTTTTCCTAAAAACAGTCTCTCAACCGTCTGCAATTTGTTTTTAATGCTCTGCAGCTGTGAGTCGCTCCTCCACCTCCTCTGAGCACTGCACGGTGGGACAGAAGTGCCCATCAACTGCAATTTAGAAAGCATGCTGATATACTTAATGTTCTAGTGTGATCGCACATATACTCAAAACCCTGTTGGCATTAATGGAGTTGGTGCGCAGCCTCTTGCTCTCTTCTTCACACACTTTTTAATGAAGGCTGCTCAGATAATCCAAACAGACAGCATATGCATCAAACTGATGAAACAGCGACTGGTGATGATGCCAGTTCATGTAAAATTTACATGAACTGGCAGATTTACATTGTAAATGGACTGTAATCTGGCATGAGAGCGACTGGATCGAGCTTCAGAGGTGGTCGCTGGGAATGCAAAAACATTTCAGATTGAATAACATTTGGTGCTGCTTTCTTTTTCCTCAGTGTATTTTGTCTCTATTAGAGATTTCCTTACGCTGGAATTACAGTTTGTAGTAGCTTTTTGAGTTGATTTATTACAGTAATAGAGGCGCAGGAAGAAAAAAGTGTTTAAGTTTAAAATCACTTCACACCGCCGAGCATTTAGCATTAACTGCTTCTCTTTTACCCACAAAAGAAAGGAGAGGTGCTCCATCACATAAAGCAGTGGCTGCGGCGAAATACTGGACAGCATGAAGGGGGATCTAAGAACTTTATTAGGAACTTGCTGACCCAGTTCCAGCCTTCGATGTTCAGCTGTCTGTTTTATTTCAATCACAGACAGGCAATCTAGGTATCTACATTTGTGCTTCCAGGTTGTCCGTCTGTTTGTCACCTGGCCTACAAGTTGCTCATAGAAACACATACTAAGGGTTTTACACGGAGGGAATGTAAAGGCATCGACTGTTTAACTCAGACATCGTGTGATTGCAGAGAAGTGTTTCCTATAACTAAGTAATGAGTCTCTGCACTTTGAGATTGAGACGCTTGAGTCGTTTTGCACAATAAAACAAAGCAACGAAACACAACAGCAAAAGTAAAGAAGTATAAGGAATCTCACCTTCATAGGCATTATAAGCAAACACAGAATGATATAATCCAACATAAGTCGAAGCTTCTTCTTCTTCATTACCTGTCTAGTGGTTTGATTGTGGAGGCGAGCGAGTGGTCCTTTCTATGGAAATTGTCAAGTGGCAGCTGCCGGCGGTGCGGTGGTAAGGAATAGCTCGAAGGGTTAAAGACTGCTGGCGTTAATGACACCACAGCAGGCCTGTACGGCTACCACTTGCCAATGATGATTTTCTTTATTTTTTACCCAGACAGCAATGACATCCCCGGGCCCCTGTGAGAACGTAAAGCCCATCAAACTTCTAAAATCACGCTGCTCCTGTAATGAGGAAAACCATAATGGCAAATCCTGCTCGGAGCATCCTCTGGTTGTGATGGTTGCACCGGAGGGTATGTGCACAGAGAGCGGGCTGCTTCAGCTGGCGAGCAGCCTTTTCTCATTATCTAGATGTGAGCGCCACGAGGGACGAGTAACACAGACGGTGTGGAGTCGCATTAATCATACTGTCACATATGTACAGGTCAACTCCAGAGACAGAGTCCACGCCCTTGCAGGCTAATGCTCTGAGGATGAGAGCGACTCGTGTCCTCACTCATTCAACCACAGTGGCATTTAAGCACATACACCAGGACAGTGACACTCTATATTTTTCTACTTTGCTGGCAGATCCCTTTTGGTAATATTTGTGGATGTGTGCTGTAATGGTAGCCCTCCTTTGCAGCTCCAGCTCAGCGGTGCTCCCCTGCACCTGATCTCTGTGTGGGAGGAATCCTGATATTTCTCCTCCGTGAGCCATTGGCGGTGCTTGCTGTGAGTCCTCTCCTGCAGCGTTCACATATCATTGGCTGTGTATTCATTTCCACCCCTACCGCACACAGTGCACTGGGGATAAATGCAATGATTTGCATGGATATAGCTTTGAGAAAACACTGTGATGAAAGTCCCTCCCGCCCACGCTGGAAAGCAAACTTTGATCAGGGGTAAGAGGGAAATGTCTCCATGGCTCCAGGCATGGCAGGGGCAGGAGGCTGCAGTGGCGCAGCATTTAAGATTAGACTTGCTGCTTGTCGAACAAATACATGAGGTCAAAATCCTTTGGGAGGGGCTCGCTTCTTCTACTGTACCCTGGAAGTTGTCTCACCCATGGTGGTGTTGCCACTCCCTGAAGCAGTTTTTTAATACGCATCTAAATCAGCCTTATTTCATTTTAAGATGAGAAGTGGAGACACTGAGTTTCAGACAACACAAACTAAATTGCGTCAGATGCATCCTGAGGTGGAAGGATTAGTGGGCTGTTGCAAGAAGAAGCAGAACTGGATGATTTGGATGACGCTGTGGCCTGCGATTCAGTGGATGAATAGTTGATCATTTTTTCTCAGGCTCCCTTGCTCTGAGGTATTTTAATAGATTTTCTTTTATGGGTTGATGCTGGACATTTTGACTCCTGCGGTTCATGCAAGCAGGCTGAAGGGATTTCTTGCAATTTGGCTCCTAAAAATAAATTGTGACTCTGTGGAAGCTGCTAAATACTCAAGTGTGTGTGTTTTATTGCACGACTATATAACTAACTATCTCGGTTTGTCATGTAGTTGTGATGCTGATGGTGTTCTCACAAACTAGTTATACAAACACACGTGTGCTATTGTACACTTATCTTTGTGAGGACCAATTTGAGTTTTAAACCTTGAAAGATTTGATCAGGTCTTCAAAATGCTGTTTGAGGTTTCAGGATTAGTTTAGGTTTAAGATTATAATTGGGTTTAAATCAAACTTGCAATAAATGCAGAAACGAGCTGTGAACACAACATTGACATTATTTCATGATATGGTGCAAACAGTTGCTTATTTACAAATGTGGCAGTTATGGAGCAGCGGTAACATTTGGAGTTGTTTCTCTGTGCAAAGTCCACTCTCTTTTGAGCTTTGCTTTTGGTCTCCACCAACTCCAGGGGGAAATATCGGCCGTATAGCCGCTGAATGCTCCAGCATGTTCTCCAGTTGATCGGAGCTTTGTCTGTCTACTGGTTTGGTAGCATACAGTGGGTAATTGGAGCTGTTTTGTTGCAGGGTCGTGATGCAACTGAAAAAACAACGCTGGTGAGAGTGAACCAAAAGTACAGTTACAGGCCGTAATAGAAAGGCTATAACTCTCCAAGAGCTGAAGGGAACTTAAGGGTCGACTGATAATCCTCTGTGGGTTCATCAGTCGGAGAGAACGAGTGTCCTCACAAGTACAAAAATGTGTGTGTTTGTTAACTACCATTAATTTATTTTTTAATTCTTCCTGGAGAACAAAGGAGGAACTTGTCAACTTGGTGTTGCTTTTGTTTACCTCGCTGACATTTTTACATTTTTCAGCCTTTGAAGATATTAAGACTTTTTTTTTTTTTTTCAGTAAACCTTCCAACTCGTCTGTTTCTCTCAAACTATACACTGGAAGAAGAACAGCTCTCTTTTAATTTGCATCTTATTTTGGAGAAGAAAGTGTGGCTCTTTCTGCGTTTAGAGATTGGGTATGTTTCTGAGGCTTTTGACTATTTTTAGGGACTGTCTCCATCCTCTCTAACCACTGAGGGGCTTCAGCTTCATAACGCATGAAGTCTGATCTCAGTTGCCCAAAGCTTACTTGGGAGGGATTTCATACTTGTGAATTAACATATTGAAGAGGAGACTTGACCTTACTAAAGCTGCTGAAAATAACCTGCAATTTAAAAGGGCTATCAACCAATTTAACATGTAAAAATCAATTTAACGGTCGTAGGAAATGCTCGACTTTATCGGCAGACAGGACTGGTAATATTGGACGGTTGTGCAAAATCCCAGATTACTGTCAATGACAACGTTTTTGCAATTCTCACTTTCTACATCTATATCTACCCATGAAAACTTTGGAAAGGTTAAGGTCAGCATTGGACATACATCAGGAGGTGTAGAATATGAATATGAATGTCATTTCTGGGAGTTGAACAGTTGAATAAGGTCGTCTGTGGCTCAAGTGGCAGAACTCGGTTATTTCGCCTTTTCGGTTTGAAACTACAAACATTTAACAGAAATCCGTAGATGTGACATTTGAAAGACGTAAGTTTACCAGACGGGGATGATGCATCCTGGGAGCTGTAGGATTCTATGTTTCTGACCCGTACTGATTTCAACCCTTCTTTGTTAAATGTGTCTCTCACAAGTCTACAAACTTTATGAAAGATAGAACATGTTTTTATTTAGATGCACAGTGATGCAATGCAGTGTTCCTACTAAAACTGGGTTTTTTAATGATAATTTTGTCTGTTGCAGAGTCAAATGTGTTTAGTATATCTCAACATCACAAATAGTTAATGGGCTTGCAAACAAAATTGACACTGCAATCATCCATTTTGTGAAGAATGGAAGGAGAGAGTTAGGAATTTGGTTTGGTTTAGTCTCTGTCTTATTTTCATATTGCAGGAAACTGTTGGCATCAAAGACCAGTTAGTGTCTAAAGGATAACAGTAACACAATAAGCATACTTTTGGTTTATTTCTCTGAGAGTCAGCATCTACAAACTTTTAGTCAGTCAGGGTGATGAGGTGTGGTTTGGAACTACTAAGCAGGCAGCTTGAAGCGTGCATCATGTGCTTACTTTACCACACATAATGTGGCAGAATGAGAGTCTCAGACCTTTTATTTTACAAGTGACCACAGGTATGGCGGATGACAGCCAGCCATGAAAATGCATGAAAATGCATGAAAATGCATGAAAATGCATGAAAATGCATGAAAACGCCTGCAGCGGCATACTGAGACAAACACATGTGGCAGACAAGACAAACACAGTGCAATGAGCTGCCATCAGGAGATAGCAACTAATTGGAGAGTTTTCCCTTCCGCTCAAGGGGCTGTCGCATGATTAAGGGAGACCAATGAATATGTATATGTTGTGAGCACAGGGATGGCTGGATCTAGGTCAGGCTGCTGGTGGATGATGAGTTGCCTGTGAAGTGAAGCAAGGAGACGTGTGGCAACACCACGCTATCCACAAGAGGCACGCAGATGTGCGGGACCTTTTAGCTTTTCCAGATTATGTCTCTAACAAGTTTATGGGCTCTTGGCATTCATGGGGAGGTGGAGGAGCCCTAAATGACTTATCTGGGGATCATTTCTGTCTGGTACAAGTCGGCATTTAAATGGAGCAAGTGGATGCATTGATTGGTCCATCTACTCACTCTGCAAACATTGTGAAACTGCTGTTTCTATAAAGATGGTAAAGTGATGTAATTTGCTGCTGGAGCCGCGAGATGGTTGTACTTTGTAGTACTTTTGTAAAGAGAATACAGTATATCCAAACCCTTCAGAGCCCGAGAACAAAAAAGAGTGAGAAATAGTCAGAAATAATAAGGCAAGAATTCAGCTGTCTTGGGTTAGGCGTCACAGCGACTCCTCCATGGTAAGTGAAAGTGAACATTTTTATTGACGCTTTAAGTTGTTCTGCAATCATTTCTCTCTCCGGGATTATTACAACATAAATTACAACAGTTGATGATTTTCACAGCTTGTGGTTTTGCTACCAACAAATTACTTTGGCTTACATTATCAGTTTAAAATGGCCCAACAAGCTGAGTTCAAAGTTAGTTTGTTTTGGATATGAGGCGGAACAGAAAAGACATGTCTGTTGCAGCCAGCCTGCCATACAGCAGAGTCCTCCCTGCTGTCACAGATGCCTAACCAACAGATCTGTCAGAGGATATGAGAAAAAAGCCCCCAGTATTATTTTCTTTTATTAAAATGTGCAAGCTTCTTTTTTTCTTCTACCACTTGCAATGCACTTGGGAATCATGACTGGTTATATGACTCCTGCATGCATGACAGCTCTCAATAAATTCAACGATTTCTTTCAGTTTTCTTTTCTTTTATAGAGGGAAAATAATTTGAATGAATTACCTCGTGTAACGTGTGCAGCATTTTCAAGCAAAACCACAGAGCGTCACATCTGTGATCCTGAGCTGTTCAAAGCCTACTTACATAAGTGCAACTCTACCTGTGACTGTAATTATCAATTTTATTATCAGAGATTCACAACGCAAAAAAAATTATATTTGTGAATTTGGAAACAAGTTTCCGCCAGAACATAGGAATGACAGTCTGAAATATCTCCACTGTGCTCTATAACAAGAAATGCCTTCACTTTACGGGGCTGTGCATCTTGTTCTCAACATAATGAACTCCCTGACGGGGAAGTGAACACAGCCGTTTCCTGTCACGACCACTGAAAACTGCCACGGTCCAGTGTTTTAGTGATTGTGGCGGAGCGGCCGCCAACATCCCATTTCCTAGTGCTCAATCAGTGTAACGGATGAGTCTTTGCTATGGACAGTGATGCTAATACACACACACATGTATACTGTACATACATACCAGTCATGCATATACATGCATACATGCATACATACTCGAATAAAGACGCTGTGTCCTATCACACCTCATCCTTCACTATTTCCCCGTCACGTAGAAGATGAGCAAGCTAAAATCTCCCACTCTTCTTCTCTGCATGCTCGATCAAGCTCCATCCACCTCACATCAGTGCAGCTCAATTGGACAGTGCAATTGAGCAGAGATGGACCAACATCACTTCTCTGTTGAGTTCAATTGTTCTCTGTACTTTCATGTATGACTGCAGATCCACTCACTGCTCCCCTCATTACGATTTGAACCTCACTGCGCTGGAGGGATTTAATGCTCCCTATTTCCTCCCCCTGACAAAGTGATCGGATCATCTGAAAAGGAGAATGACAAATGTGTTTCCATCCCGGCACAGGGGTACTGTTGATTTATGTCACGGAAGAATGAGGGTGGTGCTGTTTTTTTTTTGTTTTTTTTTGTCTTGCAGAAGAAAAGCATCCACTTCAGGCTTCACGTTAAAGGTAGGTATGTATTTTAGAAACATTTTTGTTATTTGTTGGGATACGCTTTACATCTTGACAAAAATCAATAAATGAAATGCTCTGACAAAAAAAAAAGAGAGAAAAATCGGGTATCTGTGGCAGGACTGAAATAAGACTTGCTTACATACCTGCCTGCCAGTCTACCTCTACCTGCCGGTCTACCTGCCAGTCTACCTGC
>CALSBV010010214.1:3798803-3860466 GCA_943590825.1 Bovichtus diacanthus
TACCTGCCAGTCTACCTCTACCTGCCGGTCTACCTGCCAGTCTACCTCTACCTGCCAGTCTACCTCTACCTGCCGGTCTACCTGCCTGCGTGCACG
Organism: Bovichtus diacanthus; assembly: GCA_943590825.1. NCBI lineage: Eukaryota > Metazoa > Chordata > Actinopteri > Perciformes > Bovichtidae > Bovichtus > Bovichtus diacanthus. Next base: position 3,798,900 of record CALSBV010010214.1, read on the forward strand.
TGCACTCACTGCTCGTCACCCGAGTCTTCCACAAGCTGCTAGCTTGACAGCTGTGAGTATTAACATTTATAGTGATGATTTTGGGGGAGTGGCTTTGGAGGGAGGACTGAAGAGACGAGCTGTCAGTGTTCCCAACTTGGAGACTTTCTCACTAGATTTAGCGAATTTTGGAGCTAGTGCTGCTGCTGCTTTTATTGGAAAAGAGTTGGCAACATTTACCTGGGTTTTTCGGTTGGATCATTTTAAAATTCTAGTTTACTCTTGCTTGCTTCTCCAATGTTACCTATACAATGTTTCCATGCTGTCTTTCGAATGAAAAAACACACAATAGTTGCTGCAGGCTCTGTGTTTTAACAATCTGCGATGCGTAAACTCTTCTCTGGATTTTTCACAGCTGAAATTATTGCAGAGGAACTAAATTGAATCCCTGGTTCCTACGCTTGGTAAAGTTCCTAAGCTCCTCAAAGGGTTCTTTGTCTGTCATAACTAAACGTTTTATAGTTAAACAAAAAATGTCCCCAAAAAAGTTACATAGTTAGCTAAAAAAGGAGAAAGATGAACATGGCTGAAAAATATATCAGACATAGAAACATTTGTTACACAAAGTGAAATGGTAAGATCTATCGTCTAAATCGAGACACAAGCAAAGAAACTGTGTAAACACAGTTAAAAAACAAATGGAATAGATGTGATGAAATTACAAAAATGCTTTGCATCACCCCACTTTTAGCACAAACGGAGTCTCATAAAAACAGATCTCAGTGATTGCAAGAAGGTTGTTGGTCAGTATTTTTCTTGTGATCTTGTGCTGCTATTTTCTGATGCGTAGGCTGCCAACGTGTGCCTTCAACTACTGAACTCCGTCTCTGGACATTGTGGCACCAGTTATTTTCAGTGGGAAAGAAAACAAAAGTGAATTCATTCAGTAGTCAGTGGTTTTGTGCACTGGAACACAACAAACTTTTCCACAGATACTTGTCCTTGAAAAGTGTCTGCTTTACAATGAGACGTCAAAAACTGAATCAAAACAAACAAAATTCCACTTTTAGCAACAATCATCTTGAGAATTCGTATCCAATATTTCTTCGATGGTACATTTACGCTATGTTGCTTCAAATTTTGAAGTAGATGCATATTTTCATACTGCAGAGACAATAGATTACATTAAACTTTCTACTGTGCTAGGTATTTATTGCAAACCTTTTCATAAAAACATGACATGCCAACAGCTTTCACAAGATGCTTCCTGTATATCGTAACCTTTGGTGGAAAAATAAGTATTCAGATCATTAAACCTAGCAATATCACAGTAGAAATACTCCATTTTGGAAGCCCTGCAAAATTGTGCTCATGGCATTTTATTATCACTGTAATTAATCAAATGACTGTAATCACGTGAAGGAGGTTCCTTGTAAAGATAAATCCACAGAGAATTATCATCCAACACTGCAGAATATGCAGCTTTTGAGTCTCCTTTAGCTCATGGTTTTGGTTTCATTGCACATTTAATATATGTTAGAGTCATCAGCTCTGTTTTCAACTGCCATATTCGGCAACAAATCTGTGATAAACTCATGGGTCTTATCTGCCTTACGCTGTCTCTGAAGTTGGCGCGGAGCTAAAAGGCAGAATAAATATTGGACTTTCATTTGTCATGTGGCCAGGAACACGACTCCAAATGAATTTTAATGTTGCTCTGTTTCTACTGGATGTGTAACAGTAACAGCTTCATGCAGACTGTGAAAAAGCACAAGGGGTACATTTAGTGCGTGTTGCTTCAGGTACATGTGAGACATTGAACTATGATCCAGAAAAGTCCAATTTGAGTAAAATGGATTGATGGGCTTGAATTAAGAATTATCACACACAAGCGCCATTCGCGAGCTCAGCACACGTTAGCTCCTCTGTGATCCCGTCATAGGGAGTTTCATTTAACCCTTATGCGTTACTATGGGCACTATACTTTTAGGAAATGAGACATCCTTCAAGATGGCTCGCTGAGATGGATTTCCGGGTCACAGGAAAGAGGAGAGAGGAGGCACAAAATAGAGAAATGAGAAGAGGCCATATTTGCGGCTGTTTATCTCGTCGCTTGTTTTAATGTTTTTCTGCGTCCTGGTGGACGAAACTTAATAGATACAGCTTTAGGTAGAAGTAACGGCACCACAAGTACCACATTACAAGTAAAAGTCATATATCAGAACCTGTGTGTGTGTGTGTGTGTGTGTGTGTTACTTTTAGTCTCTTGTTTTGTTGCTGTAGGCTACTCATCACTGTAGAACAACAGTGAGGTTGTAGTTTCTACCCCATCATCTGACCTCCTCCCTCTACTGATGCTGAGCAGGTCTGGGTGGTACCACTGTGTACACACACACACACACACACACACACGCACACACACACTCCCCGCAGAGAGGGTCCATACAGCCATAATTACACTCCTGCCACAGCTATAGGAAGTGGGGTGGCTGCGGGTGGGAACAGCGGAGAGCCTCACAGCAGGCGGCGGGGAACAAAGCACTGAAGGGAGCTCAAAATCAACCAAGCAAGAGCCACCACGGGGCTTAATTACTGAGTGAACATAACTAATGATGAAGCTGCTCTCTGCTGAGGCCATGTCCGAAATATGCAGCCCTCATCAGCACCACACGCGCGTGCATAAGTGTAACTATCGCAGTGTGTTATCGCTGTGAATAGACCTTCCACAATGCTTGCTGCTCAGAAATGACGCGTGCAGAGTGATGGATGTAGCATGGACCTCATACAGTTTCTGTGGCTGCATGATTCATATGTTAGGTCTGGAACATATGCATGCACTTCAGCTTGTAGCATATAGTACGATTTCCATATGTCATAAATTGAGCTTTTGTGCAAATTGATTATTTGTGGGAGTGTTTACGTGCTGTTTGACCGTTGAATGGTTCAGAGGACACGAGGAGTGATTTTTAGAATGATTTCTAAAAAAAAAAAAAAAAACGTTTTGCAAGAGAGAAGCAATCACTCTGTGTAGTGATCCTCTCCTTGGAGATCTGGCAGTAGTTGGTCGCTGTGACTGACGCACACACACACACACACGCACACACACTGCACGAATATCCACAGATTCTAAGGTAAAGCAATTTGCTATGAATTCTATGTTTGACAGGTTGAATTTATCCAGATTTCACCAACATTGTTCAATCAAGGAAACGATTAAACGGAAATGGAGCTCCCCTCGGAGAGCGCAGCCTCCCATACAGACTGGCTCTCCCAGAGATGAATATCGCTTTTTACTGGCAAGATAAACGAGGAACGATGCTGTGACTGAAGCTGCTGGAGTTTGAGGAGCTGTCCAGATGCTGAAAGAGCACCTGGCAGCCTTTTAATTAGTAATAAGAGCATGTTGCTCTGGAGGAACTGATGCCATTTTAACATAAGGTGAAAATAAACTATTCATCTGTTGCGTGCGACCTAAAGGTTCCGCTTGAACATTTCATTTAGTCTTAATTCGAAGTGTTAATTGGACTATGCAGGGACCTACCTTGAAGCTTTCTCAAACCAAAAACGGCACACAATACAACATTGCACTCTGAACTCATAACTGGTTCAATTCATTAAACAGTATTTCACCTATTGTTATTGTTTAACATATGAGAAAATACAATCCAAGGCTATATCCACTCCCCTCGCTGCTAAATTATTTTCAGTTGGAGGCTCTTAAAACCAATTTGGAGCAAAATAACGACCCTTCCAGTCATACAGCGAGAGCTTGCCATGAATCTGCAGCGAGCTGTCAGTCGCAGCCCCGCATGTGGCAGAATGCAGACAGGAGGGGTGGAGTTCACAGCTTTTACTTTTCAGACGCTGCTCTGGCAGAAGAGCTCATTCTTTGCCTGGTAAACAGCGGAGTTGGTGCTGATGCGTCCTGGCATGTGATCCCACTTTAGTCAAATCAATCGCCTCACTGCTGCAGCCTCCCATTAAACTTTCCATGCTGTTGTCCGTTAAATGGACAGCACTTAGGAGGTTTGTGTGGACCGTATCCGCTCCTGCTCGCTCTTCCGCTGCGCTCCTCCTCTCCACCGTCGGCTCTCCAGGTTCTGAGGGACTCACGCGGCTCGGGGAGCTGGCCTGGGTCTCCTGCACACATGGAGGGAGACGTTATGGACAAAGTGGAGGCCACGGCGACGGTCCGTGACTTCGATCCCATCAGTGGGAGCATCCCGGCCACCAAAGTGGAGATCACCGTGTCCTGCAGGTGAGTCCACTCTGGTGCTGATGCTGCTGTATGTCTGCGTCAGGGGCTTGGGGAGCTCCGCTATATGGGTGCGTTTTGCAGTAAGGAGACAGGACACCATTTGTAACAAGTAACGTGCCATTTATCATTTTGATAGTGGAAAAACAAAAGACTTTAAACATTTTAGAAGAATAAAACAACTTTACAAAAGCTAAAATCATCTCGCAGAGATCATTGCTCTGCTGAAAAGACCCAAAGGCAAGACGTCATTGGAATATTTATGCATTTAAAAGAGTTTTCGTTAGATTTGTAAATGTAAAACAGCACACGGTGATGCCCAGAATTATCTCCGATATAGTGAAATACACACCGTGCCATACACTTTCACGCTTTTGTTTAGTTTGTCCTGTTCATCGTTAATATTTACACTTCATTGGCAATTTTGTGTGCGTGTGCGCGCGCGCGTGTGTCTGTGTGTACGTGTGCATGTGTGTGCGCGCGTGTGTGAGAGATGCACGCGCGGAGTCGCGTTCCACATGAGAGATCGACCGTCATAGAGTTTGTTCGCGTGCCTGAGAGGTTTCCCCTGAGGCAGTTTGTCGTGTGTGGAACTATGCTTTACATGCTCCGCAAAAGACACTAATCTGACACAGAAACGTGAAAACATCGGTTAAATCTAATCGCCCTCATTGTCCATTAGACTTTATCTGACCTTCACTGGCCCCCTCCACCAAAACTCCCAAAAAACCACGAAGATGGCAAGTGCCTCGGCTGGATAGGGTGGGGCAGCCTGGTTGCAGGTCGAGTCACTGTACAGTATGCTGCTGCAACATATAGTGGCTTTATATCCAGTGGGTACAGTTTTAATTAACGTCTCTCTTGGAAATGTTTTATTTGTGTTCCAGGGCATCTGGGCTGTGCATCATTTTGCCATAATCCACAATGTTTAGCTCTTTGTAGCTCATGGCTGCATCAGTATTGTATGCATGTAAATGATGTTTTCCCAGGTGTATTGCTGTTGCAAATGATCCCATAGAGAATTCTTATATTTATGTATGTTAAGCCACAGGCAAGAGATTTATCAACCAAACATCTTTTTTTCTTCCGTTTTCTTCACTCTCTCATCTGACTTCGTCTCTCATTTGCATTTAGTCAGTTATCTGGAGGGGAAGCTGGTTGATTGTCTTTTTTTTTGTTGAACATGCTGCTATGTCATCCATTTTGAAATTCTGAAGTTGTTCAACAAACCCACCATGTTGCTATGTAGGCGACCTTATAACCCATTTTGTATATTAATTAATTAGACACATTTCAAAAGGAATCTGTTAACCTTTATAGAGTTGACAGCTTGGGAGGATGGTGCAGCTCTGGGGAGAAGGCTGCTGTTTAAAGAAGATGAACAGCATTAGGGCTGCAATTAACTATTGTCAGTCCAAAACCCAAAGATGTTCAGTTTAATATGATATAAAACAGAAAAGCAGGACATCTTCGTATTTGAGAGGCTGAACACCGCATTTTTTGACATTTTTGCATAAAAAATGATTTTTTGATCGATTGTCAAAATAGTTGCCAATTATTTTTCTCTCCGTCGACTAATTATTTCCGCCCTAAATAACATTAAACCCTACAAGGACCTACTGTAGGTTCTTGTGTTTATGTAACAAAACTTATTTCATTGTGTGTAAAACTGTGTGTGTGTTTTGAGCATTTGTCTAAGGTTTGGGTATGGAGCTTAGGTTGTGTGTGTGTGTGTGTGTGTTTTATCTATTGTGTGGCATGTGTTGTGAGTAGCAGCTGGACTTGTGTCGTTTCCCTCTTGGTAAACAGAACTACATTAAGCTGGGATGTGTTTCACTGCCCTCCGGCTCTGTCGATCTGCAGCTCCCTTGTCTGTCATTAATGTCTCTCCAAACAAAGACTTGCTCCAGGACACAGTTTGATATATGAGAAAAATTCATTCCTGCTTTCATCGGGCCTTGAAATGGTGTCTGTTTTAAATGCAAAGACTTCAGGTCCTGTCTGTTCTTCTTTGTGACTTGCTACAGTAGCTCATGTGTGACCTCTAAGGATTGCGATGTGTATTTGGTCCATCCAATAGAAGCAAACAGAAACAATGGGTGTGATGTGGGTGAGAGGCACAGGCTCCACAACTCTGTGTAATTGATTTAGTAAGCCTGGAAGCCCTGAGATTGCACCGCACATGGAATTGAATTGCGGCGTGCAGCCCTACAGGCATCTCATAACCCTCTGCCAATATTACAGCAAGCCCCCTGACAACCTGGAGGGACTGAAGCAGACAACCTCTTATCGAAACAAGTACATATCGCTGCGATAGCACATTCCCAGTCTATGGCTCTGATGGGTTTTCCTCACAGGTCAACCAGTGATCCGAGCCCAGAGCGTCTGCTTCTTAGCTGCGAGGGCTATACTTCAGCTCAGCGATAAGATGGCTCTTTAAACTCAAGTGGCCTCTTTTCCTACATCTGCCTTACCAAACACATGGCAGCTAATGCAGCTCAGTGGTTTAGGGCCCGTGGTCCCCTGGTGCTTTCACAGGCTTGATCCCACCTCGTACGTGGCAGTAATGAATGTGTTCATTAGTTAATATTGAAGCAGCACTGATGAATATTTCACAAGTTGTCTATGCGGTTTGCTACATTATGCTTTAATTATGAGCAAAGTAGTAAATGTGAATCCTGCTGGATTGTAAAATGTGCCCCTTTCTACGTCCCAGCTTACCCGACCATCTCATGTACAATGTCTTGAGGGAAACCCTAACCCTTCTGTTCTGCGGTTTCGCTGTGAAGCACACTTTTGCTAATGAATTATTTTTGAAGAAATGTGCACATGGGCGAAAATCACAAAGCGTCTTAAGGCTTAACGCATGGAGCTTCATAACAATAACTTTTTTTCCCTGTGTTTTCGTCTTGTGGTTCGTCGCAGGACAGATCCATGGACAGGAGTGTAAATGTACTGTTTACCGTATATGCCTCTGGGACCAGAATGAGGCACCAGAGTTGATAAGCTTGACAACCCAAACACAGGTTTACAACTCTTTTCAGAGTAGAGCGAGGGAAAAACTGTTTTTTGGCATCTCATTGGCATCTCATCTAACCCTTGTTAGAGAAGTGACCACTCAGAGGAGATTGAAGGAGGAAACAAACAAACAGACTTTGACTCTGTATCATTGTGTGTACATGATATTTCAACAAAACCCCCAAGCACAAGGAATGGATTTTTATTTCCCTCCCACTTAAAAACACGTCAACAGAGGGAGTATTATAGCAATGTATTGGTCCTTTGCAATGTCAAACACACCACAGGTATGCTGTTAAAAGTGAATCCGCTGACAAAGCCACCCTCGCTTCCACTGAGCTCAGCCTCCCCCTGACAGCTTGAACATCGAACTTTATCACCCCCCATTTCCCATTTCATCGGGACGAAGACGATGCACCTTGTCCGTCTCCTCCTGTTTTCTGCTGTTGCATTGGCGCTCGCTGTAACCATTCATTTGCTGTGATGGATTGGTTGGTTAGATCAGCACTGCATCCAATCAATGCCCTTCATAGCTGGGGGGGGGGGGTCTAACTCAACCATGCCACTCCGCTCCAGAGGGAATCATTACCTGGTGAAACACACAAGAGGTCACATGACTGCCAGCATCCTGTGACAAATGCTCGCAGGAGAGGATCCCTGGCACACAAGGCCACTGATTGCTGTTCCCAGGGGTCGATCTTAAAACGTGGCATGCTTTTTGATCAGAGGCAACCGTTACAGCAGAGGGGGGAAGCCTAATGAAATCATCAGGACGATTAGGATGTGAGGCGTCGCTGCTCGATCTGTCAAAAACAATTGCCTGAGCAGAGCAATTGGGATTCAAGCTGTGTGAAAACCTTTTGTTTATTCGAATGCGTTGTTGTAGCGCGTAACTCTGCTGTTGATGTTGTGTTAATAACTGTTGATCTCATTTAGTTTTGGTTACCCATTCAATCAAACCCTGTGACCTGGTTTTGCTGGTTGAATCATCCTTTTGTTTTTTTTTTTCTGCAGAAAGCAAGTTTGAATTGAGTTTGCATTGTGCAAGAGCATAAAATATTAATAAAAGATCTCTGAGAGAAATTTCAATTTGGAGTGTTTTTACTGTGCTGCTCTTTTCATATCGTGTTCTAGGTTAAGACTGACCTGAGGCGTGTGTGTGTGTGTGCGCGTGTGTGTGTGTGTGTGTGTGTGTGTGTGTGTGTGATCTGTTTTGGGGATCGAGGCTGAGAAACACAAGAGGAGGTAGATTTTCTTTTTTTATTCCAATTTGGGGATGTTAAGATTGCAGCAGTCTTACAGGTCGATGAAGCGGATGATTATGCATGAACCCCTGACACAGTGAAAATGAGTTTGGATCCCAGACACTTGGCTTGTGGTGGTGTCAGTGTTATTAATATATTCTCATTTGGGATAAATGACAGCAGAGGGGGATTCCATGGGTACACAGTTGTGGTGCCATGCCAGTGGTGTATAACGCTCTGCATGTTGCCTGTGTCATCTGCAAGTGTTGATTGGAATGACAGGAAAAGTCAAGAGGCTGGTGCAGCAATAATACACCAAAGCAGTCCCTCTTGGCTCAGAATTATCAAGCTGCTTCTGTCACTATTTTCAGAGAACCTTAAGGGTCAGCACACTATGTTAGTGGGTTTTTGTATCTAGGGATATTTGACCTAACATTGCAGCTTGTCTGTGAAATGTGCGAGATGGTGTCGGATTTGTCCAGAGTGTGACAGTTTGCTGGGTGAAGACTTTGCCACATTATGTTGCATATGTTGAAGGTCTCTCCCTCGTTGACAGTGTTAGCCGCAGGCCTAAACAAACTACTCATTGTCAAGTTATTGTCATTTCTGTGGACTTCTTTGAGATAATGAAGTGGATATGTTATACAGTAGCCAATAGGGACATTTCTGGCTGTGTGGGTGAGAATGTGTGTTTGTGCGCTTTTGCCACAAAGCTGTGTATGTGGCTGAAACAGTTGATAAGTACAAAATCAATTAATTTTCACTGCAGGGAAATGAATTATCAGTCAAAATGCGTGAATCGTACAAGATTAACCTAACCTCAAGCTACAACACTGACATGATTATAGGCTTCTGTAGAAGCTGCCAGTTTAATTTCAAGTTTGTTTCTTATTTGTGTTAGAAGCCTTCAAAGTGAACATGCGAGGTTGTATTTCTGACAGCGGAAGTCAAGTAGAAAAATGATATGTTTGGTGTTCAAGTGGTTTAAGTCGTGAGTTAGGAGCCTTAAAAAAAAAGATGATGAGATTGTGTTTCAAATTCAATGTCATGCAAGGAACAAGAAATGTTCTACAACAGAGAAATTAAATCAAAATTTGAATTTAGAGTTTCAGAAAATGTTCATCAACATTCATCATGAATACCACATCAGTAAACACAGAATAAAAAAAGAATGAAGAAAGCTGGAGTGTCCTGACGTAGAAGCTCTTCCTGCGCCTCTCTGTGCTGGTCTGGTGTATCCAGTACCTTCTTCCCGAACTCAGCAGGGAGAAAACGCTGTTATCTTGGCTGTTGGGACCCTAAGTGATTCCCCTAACGCCCGGTCAGTCCCTCTGTGATGTGGACACCAAGTACTTGAAGCTGCTGTAGTTTTTCCCCTGCTTCTTCCCAAAGTCTACTATCAGCTCCTTAGTCTGGCTTACCTTCAGGAGTAGGCTGTTGTCCTCTGCTTCCTTCAGGTAGACCTTTGTTATCTGTGATCGGGTCGACCACCTCTGTGGCTACACAGACGTGTGTACAGGGAACACAGCAGGGGGCTCTAAACGCAGCCCTGTGGCGCTCCGATGTTGAGGATTAGGGTTGAGGAGGTGTGTCCGCCCACCCTCACTACTTAGCGTCTGCCCGTCAGGAAGTCAAGGATCTACATGCACAGTAAATAAGCAAAGTTAATCAAAGATAAAATCAAAGATGATTAGTATTATTTCTTTCTAAGCCTTATAGGAGGGATTCTCTGACAGATCCGTTGTAGCCTGGTTCCAGTCCTCCTAATTGGCCCCACCTCTCTGATCTGTTCAGATTGAAATAAGTCTGGTGCTGGGTGACTGCTGTTTCTCACAGTTAAGATTTGCTTTTGTTTCTCCATGTTGCGCCTAAGTGAACATATACTGTTGTGTACTGTACAAGTTGTACAGAAGAAAGAACGTATGCATTAGTAATATACATTTATTTCCAGCCTGTGTTCACATTTCAGGAGAATTAGTGTGCGCGTTTGAGCGAATATGTGTGTGGTCACACCTCTGAATACTCACAGTGCTAGTTAGTGTTCGTCAGTTCGTGCTCATTAAGGTTTACCACCACCTTACCTGCTGTGTGCTGCTTTCACCTACTGAGGCTTAACTGGAGTCCACCGCCAGTATATGCATTTCTCTGTTTCCACCCTATATGATGCTCTTGCAGCTATCTCATCCTTCAGTAACATCAATTAGTGTTATCCTCTGAGAAAGTTTCTTTGCATCAACACATTGACCCTGCTTTCTCCGCTCCACACTTGACTGAATCCACGCAGAGCTTCCCATCTCTATCTCCATTTAATGATCAGTTACTGTCATTTCAAAGCCAAAATATGTATGAGCTTAGAAATGCTTTACTCCGCCTTATTGGGTTCCTAGTTTACAATTTAACGTGGTTTACACATCTGTGAGATATATGGTTGGTGTGTGCCTGCGAAGATATTTGCAGCTTGGGTTTCTTCACATAGAACGGAGAGATGAAGGGAAATTGTTGTGAATTCGCAGTAGGCAAAGTGCTCCGACAGGGTTATAACAGCCTTATACTACGAGTGTGTGTATCACTCTCAGCTCCCATTAAAAAAGAAACTAAATAAAAAAGGAAAAAAAGGACCTTTCTCTGTACAAACCCCAAGCTGTCATACTGTGCAATTAGCGATGATATTATTCCCTGGCCGGACATTAGTCACACACCAAAAGCCACTCCGAAACAAGGAGTCACAGGGTACGTGCATTCTCGTTTATTGTACTAGCAGTTTTATGACCGAGATTCTGTCACTGCCCTCGAGACGGCCGACCAGGGAGTGCTCTGTGGTTGAACAGAAACTGAATAATCAAACAGATGGAGGAGGAGAAGACACCTGGTGCTATCACAGGGAAGGTCACTAATAAATGGACCAGATTGCACATTGAATGAAATGAAGGGGAGTTTTTGAGATTCAGACAAAAGCAACATTACTGTGCATCATCACCCGTCACCATTCGGGAGATTCAGTAGTGCAATGCAGGCAGAGATAGTTTCCAATAATGAAATTCAGCAGTGCATGACATTTTATCAGTTTTTTTTTTAAATTTAATTTGTATGTTTTAAATTTTAGCAGCAGTGCTCCTTAACGCATGAATCTGATTTATCTTTCCTGCATAATATATTGAAGATATTTCTTTTTTATGATTACAAAAACACCCTGAAGGAAAACTGAATATTTCAGTCTAAATAATGGGATTCCTCCAGTTTGTATAGCGTCAGTCGACCGCTGCACCAGCATATATCTCCCGTTTGGTTCTCTGGCTCTTTGACCCCTCATAAACTGCTCCAGGGCATATTAGACAAAAAGTAGACCTGCTGACCCCGTGGTGTGTGAGTGGAAAGAAAATGTCTTCAGTCAAAAAGGAAAGGGCCATCGGGCAGTAGTGAAGTGACAGAGTAGACTTGACAATCCAAACCGTCCTTCACTTTCTCCTCCCAGCAATCTCCTATTGTGTCTAATCTAATATAAAGACTTTCCTCCTCCAACCCGAGTCAGAGACTTGACTTTCAAGCTTGCATTTGTCGTGTCCTTTTAAGAACCAATGAGCTATCAGCTCTTATGGGAATTGTCCAGCCAGATTCAAAGACTATTTAAAACCTCTTTCCACTGAATTAGATGCTATTTCTTCAAGGTGCCAATTATGATTTCAACAACTCTGAGGAAGTGGAGGAGAATTAGGGACTGCTGACAATAAGGCACAGCGGGTGCAGGAATTAATTCTCACATTTCTTGGTTTAATAATCAGCCACATGGTCCAAGGAGCTGCTAAAATAGCCCCGGGGATCTGACCAGGAGGGAGCATGTGCTCCGAATATATTCTTGTAAATTAGAGTTCGGCAGCCAGCCATGTATTAGAGGTCAAATTTCCTTTACTCTTGGCCTGTGGTGGAAACATTTCTTAGTATTTTAGCCAAACTAAACACTTTGTTGACATATTTTGAGTACATGCATTGGTTGGTTGATGCTAAATCCCCATTTGCAGCTTTTCCTGGTACAATCGTACCTATTAATTGGTTAAGTGTGCATAACCAACAACTGCAAGCTTAATTCACTGACGAATAAACACATTACTTTGTTAGGGATGATTAGACGGAGAAAGAACGGTTTTCAATATTATACTTTGTTTCTCAAGTGAAGTGAAATTTTATTTCTTGTTGTTTTGTTTTTATTCTGCATATAATAATGCACCCTGACTCTTGCTTCGCATTTGATGAATTATTAAATGCTCCAGTGACTAGAGGAGATTATTGCACTCAGAGTTTTAATGACGGCGGTGAGATCAAGAGGAATAGGAAAAGTGATATTTGCCATTTTCATTCACGTGTTTTAAATGAGATGGTCGTAGTGATCACAAAAGTGCTAGAGTATGAAAGAAGGCTGCGAGATGAAATGTGGTGTGAATGTAAAAGTAGCTGGATCTAATTACTTTTGTCCCACTTTCTATGAACTTCATCTTCATCAACAAACTTGTTCTACATCAGCTTTCCAGATAATGATCTTCTCTTATCCCACTGAGGTTCATAGTGAGAAAGAGTTAACTTTTGAAATACCTCAGTGAAAGCAGACGGATTATCTGAGATGTTAATACCGGTCCTGCGGCACCGTTGTGTTTTCTGGCCATGTGCACACAGTACGGTGGATTAATTTGCGCTGGTGTATAAATCTGTACGTCATTTCTTCTCGGAATAGAAATGTTCTGCAAGAGCAAAGTGACGTTCAGCAGCTGTAATGAAGGCTTGTTTTCACCAGGAACATTGTGTAAATGTGAAATAGGATTTCATGTTTTCCCGCTTTTCTTCTTCCATGTGGCACATTCTCTTCTGCACTGAGAGGTGATGGACAAGTTAATTGTGGGAGGGTAATGGATGCCAGACGGTTACAGGTGGATACAAAGAGGCAGTTAGTCATGGATGGCTTTGTTATCTACAATGATAATTACACTGACAATGTTCCAACTGTAGTCAGGTCAGCCCAAGGATAATACCCAACAAAGCTGCATCTATTATCCCCCCACGCATCCCTGTGACAGAAGATTTTGTGTCCAGGAATGCAGAATTACGTGTACTGTTGCTTGGATTCAGTCCTGAAATCTCATCTATATTCATTGAATCCTGCTGGCCCAAGGGATGAGGATTGTTCCGAAATGCATTGCAAGTTATTTATTGACACAGCTCACAATCAGAAGGCAGAAACAAGACATATTTATAGGCTCTTGCATTTTACTGGTATGCTAATGAGACCATCTGGAAAATGTCTCATCTAAAATGTTATTGATGGTAGGACTCATTTGAAGCACCGTCTAATGTTTTAGGTGTAATATCTGCTTTGTTAGCTCTTGTACAGTGACAGGAGGAAATACTAAAGGGAATAACTCAAGTTGTCAGGGAACTTCCCTGTCTCCCAAATAAAACACACAGAATTTAGTCTGGGGAAAAAAAGCTAAAAAATAAAGATTGAATGACTAATATTTCTGCTGATTGCGGCTTTTATCTTGAATGAGTCAATCCGAGTGTCTGGCTGCTTGAAAAGGTGCTGGATGATGATCGGTGTCAGGGATAGCTCCTGCTCAGCGAGAAAGGCTGTGCTTTAACTAAGGGAAGAGGATTTAGGGTGTGAGAAATGCTTTTGTACATATCCTGACATGCAATCGGAGCCGGTTTTCTTTGATTGTGGATCATAATGAGGGAGACTGAATGGGCACTGGTCTAAAATAGTGTGATTTACGTACCCATACTGCTGGATCAGACTGACACTACATTATGAACACATGGGACACACTGCATGAACTTTGAATCTAACCTTGCCCATGGATGCATACTGATGGACACGTTCAATGTATTGACAGTTTCGTGTTGCTGTGAACGTGAAATAGATCCTGATATGTACTCAGTGCTGTGGCTCCATGCTTTCTGCCCCGAGGCCACAGTCTCAGGGCAAAAACAGCTCAGCCTCACTATTAATATATATATAAATATTACTAAGCTGTGATGGAGCTGATTGCGTCACACTTTACTCTGTGTTGACATGGACATATTAAAAGAACTCCAAGATAAGGAAGCCTACAATTCATTCTGATAAAAGTTGGTGGTACATCCCATCTGGTGGTACAGCGAAAATATTTTCTGACCGATTTGAATATGCATTAGGAGTTAAGGCTGCAACTAACGGTTATTTTCATTATCAATTAATCTGCTAATTATTTTTGCCAGTAAAATGAGCCGATTGAAATGATATTTTTTTGTCTGTACAACAGTCCAAAACACAAACAAAGCCAGTTTGCTATCCAACAAGACAAAAAAAAAAAATCTGAAAATCTGAAAATTTAAGAAGCTGCCACCACAAAATATTTGCCATTTCGCTTGAAAAATTACCTATTACATACATTTTTAATTAATTATGAAAAATGTTGGCAAATGATCTTTTGGTAATCAGACAACTGAGTAAACGTTGCAGCTCTAATTCCTTCTCTGGTTGACTAGAATAACTCCTGGCACAAAAATAATGTCATAATTGACTCTTTGAGAATTGTGCAATTTGCATTAGACATAATGGCTCAAATTATCATAATCTAAAGAGTAATTTCCGAATGTGCGTCATTTTCTTCATTGTATTTCTGTTGTTTCGGTGACGAGTACGGCAGCATTTCTGCATAGCCTGGGTTTGTTCCTGTGGTCTAGTTGAAATGTTGTCCATCTTCTGCTGTATGACATACAGGTGGTCCATATTTCATATAAAAACTAAGTCAATCAGATCAAAAGTAACTAGATCACCATTTATTAAAAACAAGTAAAACGGTGGGTCCAATTAGGTTGAAGCAGCTCGTGTGAGTATTTATCGCTTCTATTCTGTTCATCTGTCCCAGATATGTATTAATTAGTTACTTTCACAATAGAGGGTGTTTGGTGTTTATGGTACCGTTTGTTTGTTTCCTAGCAACATTTCTCAAAAAACTAGTCCATAGATTTCAATTAAATTTGCTGGAAAAAAAAGGCCATAAGCTTAAGAACAAGTGCACGTTTTCAAATTATTTCAAGAATCCTTCATTTTGAGATGAACAGTTGTTAACATTTGCTGTTTTGTCCTGAACTACACTTAACTGGAATGAAGAAATCTGGCACATGCCATGATTGTCTGTCTTTTATGTTGTTTATTTTATTTGAAATGCTCTGTTACCGTATCAGAACACATATAGAAGGTTGTGCATTCTTGGTAAGGGTGTGCAAACAATTTGTAGTGGCAAACTGTTTTGAATAGTAGTGCCCATGTTCTCTCCATTCACTGGTTTTTGTAATGTGCTGATTGTATTACTCACCATTGAAATGAAAATTGAACGGCAGTATGGTTTATGTGAAGTTAAGTGTGGTTTTAAGTTACCATGCAATTATTTTGTACTTACGCATAAGAGATTTTCTAATAAAGATAGCAAGCAGTTATGTGTACAATAAATAAATAAATAATTCATTAAAATTCAGTGATATTAATTGGACTAACATGCCGGACCCCAATTTAAATGTGAGACTGTTTCCTTCTCTTACAGAAATCTGTTGGACCGAGACACTTTCTCCAAATCCGACCCATGTAAGTTCTCAGTTTTTACAATGCTAATTTCATCTTAGCTTTTCCTTGCTCAGAAAATGGTTCATCACCTTCTCTCCTTTTACAAAGCTTTACTTTTTATTTTTGCTGAGCTTAACTTTGATTCAGTTTACTTTGCTATTTCAAAGTGTTCCTTCAATAACTGCATATCATTTGCACAGTAATGTGACAACCTTTCCTCACTGAGAGCTGCAGAAAGTACCTTAATGCATGCAGGGTATAGAAGCCAGCCTTTGAATACAAATGGGTATCTTTTGGTGAAACACATTGGGAACCGCCATAAAGGCATTTTCTTTGATACTCCCTGAAGGATGGAGAATGGAGGAGACATGTATCATAATAGGGAGGAGGTTCAAGCCCTTTGTGTAAATAAGCCACCGGAAAAATATCACACTCGCCCTATTTTGTATTCGCCTGAAGATGAACCCTGAGATATATGACCGGTCACGTTGTGTTCGTCAGCCCCAGCTTCATTTAAAGTCGCAACAATAAAATAGGAATCAGGAGAATCTTACCATTGAGAAATTGTGTTTTGATTGCACGGCTTAAATTTACTTCATGAGCCTTCAATCTTCCTTTAGAGCTTAGAGTTTAGAGTTCTTTGCATGTGGACATTATACCCAGAATCTGATGCCGCGCGCCATCATCAAGCTTGGCACTTCATTATGCTGTCAGGGCGTGGAAGGATAATTAAGGATGAATGTCAGCAAAGAAGGAACAAAACAAACACCATTTGCAGAAGCGGGACGCTTGATTGAGATTGTTTAGTAACCATGTATTCCTCCATTTCTCCTCAGTGGTGGTGTTGTACACGCAGGGCGTCGAGTCCAAACAGTGGAGAGAGGTAAGAGATCACAGCCGTCCCTCTGTCGACACAACTCAATCAGCCTGTCTCCTCTCCATGACAGCCTGTTTACACCCCCCCCCCTCTCCCTCAAGGTAAAGGCTGTGAGTGCCAATCATTTCCGATTGATTGACCCTGTGAATATCTGTGCGCTGGTCAGCACTGTGTTAGCTGTGACTGATTGGCTGATTAAGGTGGCAGCTACTTATATCAATAAAGATTTGCCTCTGTGTCAGAGTCTCCCTGACTGTTGACCACTGGGCCTTAATTATATCACAGAGGCAGATAAAGTAGAGGAGGGCAGATATTATGGCATGACAGAGGATCCTTTGGGATTATGTGTCCCTGTAATCCTCATGGATGGACATACAGAGACATTTAAGCAACATCTCAAAGGAGGATGCTTGTTAATTCAAGATTCTTTCTTCCCCTCTGATATTCCTCTGATCTAAGAACATGAATCACTTTTTTCAAAAGCTAAAAGCCAGCCAAGTCAGAAATATACAGCACAATCAATACACATGCTGCCTAACAGGAAGGCGGATACTTTGAGCGCTCAGAATTTTGTGCTTCTGCTTTCACTCTGTCTGAATAGCTGTGCTATGTTTATTGACTCCACAGAGACCTTGATGTCACACTGGTGCACAGTGGTGTGACACAACAGATTTAGGAGTGGGAAACATGCGGATACAAAGGTTTAACTTATAAACTGTGTTTTCGCTCTTGTGGCTCTTGAAAATAGAGAAAGGTTTAAAACAGGTTTCAGTGCAACATGAGAAGAGAGGCTAAATCTCACCTTTACATTGCCAAGCAACACACACTGTTTGACCTGCTATACACTGACCTTAACCTAACCTTAACCGTAAGCATAGCATCAACCCAAATCCCCCAAAACTAGGTCTTAAGCAGAGATACTCAATGCATAGTCTGCAGGCCAAATCTGGGAGCACAAAAAGCATCAAAATGTTTACGTTTGTCGGGGGAGGGTTGGTTGGTTGGATGTTCGCTCGATTGTTTAATTGTTTTGCTGATTATCTGAGTGAGCGTGAGTGTCAACTGGCCTTGGTTTCACTGTAAAGCAAAGCTTGGTGCTGGTAGCAGCAGCACAGGGATATTCTTTGAATGAAGCCAGAGAGAAGTTTAACTGATTAACATGCAAATGTAGTCGAGCATCAAGTGCAGCGCTCGGGTGGGAAAAACCTCCTACACCTGTCACCTCTGGCTACACTGCTCCGCCTCGAGCTTACAAACTGTGGGTGCCGCCTGAAAGAGATACTGGCTTGTGTTTTCATTGCAGAGGACAGCTGGCTGTGTGAGCAGCAGAGTCAAGCTGTGCAGTATTGATAAAGGCGCTAACCGCCTCTTTTGCCCTCTGTCATTTAATGCGTTTTTTTTGTTCTCCTCTGGGTAGATATGGTTGGTCAGAACACTTTTCACTGTGGCACCAACTGTCTGTAATCCAATTACTCTTCTGTAGGACAACCCCCTCCTTCGCCCGGGTGTCCTTCACGTCATCCATCAAGAGAAGGATTCTGGATGAATAGTGTTTTGATTCCAGGAGGATTGGTCTCCCAGCTCCTCTTGAGACTTGTAACCCCTCTGACTAATTTCTGTCAGCAACCTTAGTTGAATATATAAAACTGTAGCTGCAGACCCATCATTCTGTTACCTCATGACTTTAAAGTCTTAATCTTCAATTTCCTCGTCTGTAATTACTTCTAGTGCATGACATGTTTTCCTCTTTCTACCTCTTTCACTTAACCGAGCAGCTGACACAATATAACCTCCCTCAATTCAAGCAAAGCCTGGTCTTTCCTCTTGGAGTAAAACTCAGAGGCTTTAATCTTTTTCTTTTTTTTTTTTTTTTTACCAAGATGAATTTTCTGCCATTGCAGCTCACAATTTATCCTAGTTAGGGTTATTGATGGGGAAGAAGTGCACACTGCCAGTGCCCAGACATCCTTTTTTTGGGGGGGATTGACAGTTAATTGCAGTGCTTTGCAACCCTGGCTTTACAGGCCGTCTGTGTAACTGCCAAGGTAGGAATAATATGTGGCGTGGGAGATATTTTATTTCCTCGGGTGGCTATTCTTTGCTCTGGTGCTGATTCTTTTTCTTCTTATTCTATTGAGTTTGGCCTGGGACCAAATTGAATATGCTATTGGCCCCCTGCTGCCACATCCAGCTGCTATCATATGCTGCTGTTCGCTCAGTGCACAGTTCTCCTTCTCTTCATGAATCACTTCCAGAGAGTTGAGGTGCAGCCACACAGGAGTTCAACTTTTATAGGCTTAGGCACAGTTTTATGTTTGATGGTAGGTTACACTTTAGCAAATCCACTCCCTCAAACTGTCATCTGTTACCCACAATCCAGCTTGACTCTCTTCGTCCATCCATTAAAAGTATTCTGCTGCTGTAACGTTACTCTGTGTAGCTCCCCTCTTAAATCCCACTTTGAGTTTTACCTCTACTGGATGTAATCACAAAGGTGTGAGCCTGTAATCCTGCTGTTTCATCTCCTCATTAAACCCTAACACTGCTATTATTAATTCCCTGTGTCAGTTTATTCATTTTGGATTTGTTTATCGGCACATCACCTCATCAGAAGGTCTTGCTCTGTGTCACTGACAAATCGTTTTTCAGTGCCAGCAGGTTCCCATTTTCTTGTTAATGCCAGGGAAAATGGGATAGTTTGCCATCTTCTCATCCTTTGTGACGGTTCCTCAGCGTAAAGACAAAATGGTAAATGGACTGCATTTATATAGCGCTTTTCCAATCTTTGAAAGCACTTTACAACACATCAGCATTCACCCATTCACACACAGTCAGAGGCGACCATGCAAGGTGTTACATGCTCATCAGAGATAACTGTTCACACACACTCACACACACACACACACACGCACTCACACACTGTTGGCCATTGGGAGCAATTTGGGGTTCCGTATCTTGCTCAAGGACACTTCGACATGCTGACCGTAGCGGCTGAGGATCGAACCACTGACCCTCTGACTAGTGGACGACCTCCACCTCCTGAGCCACAGCCGCCCTGTGTGTGGAAATGTGGATGTCTCTATTCCCCCCCCCATCATCCCCGCCCTTTGTTTTGAAGTGGCTGTGAGAGCGACAGTGCCGTGAATGTGGTATTAATTAAATGAGTGTAATTGGACTCCATAAAGTGTTTTCCTCAGGCTTGCTCATCCCCAGCACAATGAGAAGAGGTGGAGAAGAGTTGACACGTGCGATCACCGACTTCTGTTCATCAAATCTGAGTTTATCTGAAGCTGTGAATTCACACGGTTGCTGGGGGAAGATAGTGGGGGTGGGGTGAAGTAATAGAGAAGTGCATGTAGTTTCTGAGTGACTGCATGATGGTGCCGTCTCAAAGCTTTGAGCTCACTTCTTCCCTTTCTCTCTTCTTTTCCACCTTCTTTCCTGGTTCGGATCTAGTTCGGAAGAACAGAGGTGATAGACAACACGCTAAACCCAGACTTTGTCAGGAAGTACATCCTGGACTACTTCTTTGAGGAGAAGCAGAACCTGCGCTTTGACGTGTGAGTTTATTCTGTTTGATCTGGTCCTCTGGGGACACACACCGAGGTGCGAGTGTGTGTTTCAGGTGCGCTGACTTCTTCAAAACCAGTCCTCCAACTCTTCCTTTCCATTCCACCACAAGCATCTTCTCCCTCATTCACTCTCCCTGATCCCCATCTATCTCTTCATCCCCCCTCCTCCTGTCCTGTCTCTCATCTTCTCTCTTCCCTCTCTTGTCACCAGCTCGGCTCTCTCCTGAGGAATTATTCATTGGTGCAGTGTCTCGCTAGTCATTCGTTGAAGGGAGATTGGTATAAGGGTGATAAATATTTCATATAAAGTTTTATCCTTAATCTGCCTGCTGCTAAGCAAAGCACATTTTTAAAACCAAGTCCCAGAAAACTCACAAAGACGCATACAGCTGCCTTCCACCTCTTGATAAGGCCAGCCTCGTGAGAAGGTCAGGAGTGTGCGGTTTCATTTTGAGATCTCCTAGAACAGAGTCAGGATCCTATTTCTCCCCCTCCCCCACCCCACCCCCCCTCTTCAAGGAGAACAGATATGCTTCCAAAAATGTGTCCTTTGTTTCTTTTTCCTCCCTTCGAGCATGCAGTCCCCAGTGGACTTCAGCGATGTATCCAGGACCGAGCTGCAGGTCTCCAAGGGTTTTCAGACACTTAATGAATTAATTTGGCGTGCTATCATGATTCCACTCTGGAACAGAAAAGGGGGGAGTGCATCCCCTCACAATTAGTATTACTCATTTACATCTTTCTTTTTATCACAGAGGTGGGAGCCAGGGCTTACTGAGGTTTAATTACTTTTACATTAAGTTTGACTGGCAAATGCTGGGAACTTTCTGTGCACTGGTAGATTGTTTCAATATGATCCCCCAGGCATAGTACGGAAATTACATTCATAAACTATAGAATTACTTCCTTAATTAACTGTCACATTTTTGCTTATGCTTTTTGTTCCGTCGGTCGTCCCCTTTTGCTCCCTAATTGACCCAGGTGTGTGATAGACAGGCGGAAAATGTCCACGCTGCAGCCGGTGTTGTTTTTATTAGAGTCTGTAGTCATTTTTAAGGTCTCATTATGTTTTGTTCACATCTCTGCCCCTGTGATTTGTGGTCTCTTTGTGATTCCAGGTATGATATTGATTCTAAAAGTCCAGATCTCGCAAAGCATGTAAGTAAAGAACGTTTTCTTTTTTGGAGTTTCAGGAGTTCTACTTTATATGTTATCCTGAAATTAGTTTGACTTGTTATTAGTGCATGTCTCTAATATTAAGGTCTTATGCAATCCAAAGTTTGTGGCATCTAAATGCTCAAATATATTTTGGAATAATGAGTGGACTATTCTTCAACTGCCAAAATATTGTTTATGTTATACCTTCAACCTGCCTCAGTGGAAAAATGTGTTATTTTATTCCTCCAGAGCTATACTAATCAGTTTCATTTTCATCTGGCATACCCTCATTACCTTTATTTAAAATGAGAAATTAAGCATTGCACATCATTATCAAAGCTTTTCAACACATTTCCCTGTGCGCTCTGTAATGTTGTTTGCAATTTAGATTTGCATTTCTATTTCTAAGACAGCACACAGTTTTTTTTAGGAACAGCATGTATTTAAATGGCAGTTTTGTCTGAAAAGGACAGCACTTTATTCTAAAACATGCATTCAGGTAAACAACTCATTGAAGTGAATGTATGTTAGTGTCATCATTTATGTTGAAAGCTTTGATAAATAAACTCTGTCTCATTATATACAGACACATAAAGAATATATTTGCAGCACTTGATTTGCATAATGCCCAAATGTTCATCATTAATTACGCTTCTGTCACTGGGATGCTTTTATTGTTGTGATTTTGTGCTGCATGGTCTGGAAACAAACTGTTCTTTGAATGAAACTCTTTCTGCCTTCATTGCTTTCCATCTATTGTGCTGTTTCACTTTCCTTTCCTATCTTCCTCTAACACTGTGTGACTCTTCACCCTCTTCTGTTCCCTGCTGCCTATCTGCTCTTTCACATATCTGCTTTCGCTCTTCTTTCTTGCACTTTGTTGATGACAGTCTGGTATTTGAGTGGTGTGCCTTCTGTTCCATGATATGCTCTGTTGTGTCACTGCTGCTGCCTGGTCTCTCTCTCTCTTCCTTCTCCTCCTTCTCCACACTGGAAGCCCACCGACATTAACGTACGTGTCTGCCTCAGATGTCCTAATTTATAGCCGTACAATGTTTATAACGATGCTTAACTCCTCACCGACTCTCCTTGTTACCCCCCGTGATCCACCTGAACGCCCCCATCCTACGTCTCTCTCCCTCCCACTTTGTGCCCATCATCGCAGGACTTCCTGGGACAGGTCCACTGTACATTGGGAGAGATCGTGGGCTCACCTGCCAGTCGCCTGGAGAAACCTCTCGGGTGAGTGTTCATTACACTGTGTTCAATCTCTGTGCAAAATCAATCTTTTAGCAAGAGCCACCCAGGCCAGGAGGAGGGGTTTCCTTTACTTATCCTCTCAAGGAGACACATAGAACAGTTTTACCTTTGCAAACACGAGTTTTCAGATATTATCAGATAATGAAAACTCAGTGCCACCTCTCAGCCCATTCAAATGTGACACGGTGATTGATATGTCTGCCTTTTAGAGCCATCTGTATCGTGCATTGCACTGCAAGATTAGACCCGTGTGCTTGGATGGGAATGGGTAATTGAACATGACTGGGGGCTTCCTCAATGCAATTACTGTCATTAGGGAGGCGATCTAGCACGGAGAGCGGATTGAAGTCAGCGTGAGACACATGGCACTATCAACTCCTCTTCAACGTAAATTGGGAAATATGAAGCCCTGAAGCCATTAGCACCCACAACAAAATATGAAGGTTGTGTTTGTGTGTGAGGCTGTAAAGTGCAGGCTGGAGGCCTCTCTGTGAAGTTTGCAGCGGTGCTGGCCGTGGCAGCGGGGGTCTGTGTGAATAACAGGGCTTTGGTGTCGACCATGAACTCTGCCAGTAACTGGTGGCGGTGGATTACAGAGCTGTGTGCCCTTCAGTGCTGAATAAGAGGATGAACAGGATCAAGAGTCAGTGTTCACCAGTATGCTGTAAACTATACTTCACACCCAACTTCAGAGACAGGCAGAAGGCTCATAGAGCCCCAGGCAGACATGATAAACAAAAGTATTGATTCTGCAGCTTCAGCGGGACACCTTGATCACCGCTGAGACTGCGCGCTGATGCAACACCCAATTTAACTGCAGCAGAGGGCGATGATGATGATATGGTTGCCGTTACAGAACGCAGTTTTCGATTTGAAGAAATGAGCCCTTATGAAAATATCTACTTGTGCTGCTATTAACTCTTCCATGTCAGGAAGTAACAATTCAGAAACAGAAAAAGAGTAGATTTCTTTTGATTGTATGTTCCTGATGACATTCAGTGAGTTTTATCTAGCCCTGTCCTGTTTGAATGCATCCATGGGTAATGGAGTTTTCCTCTGCCCCTGTAATAGAGGATATTTTAGAAGTTGTTTAATGGTTATGTGCTCCATTTCCTTATCATGTGTCCTGATGTGACAGTGCCTCTCTGGACCGGAGCTATGAGAAACGGCTCCCGCAGGGACTGAGGAAATCTGTTAGCCATGCTTAAACAAGCCCTCCCACGGCACACCGCGTCCAATGACCTGCTTAAAAAGCACATCAGCAGCCCTTTCCCTATTTTCCACACTTCATCTCTCATTTATTCTCCCTCCTTCCATCCTTCAGATTCTTTTTTTATAGCCTGACCCCCTTTCTACTCATTGTGTTTTCTATTTATTTTTGTTCCCCCCAAACCTCTCTCTCTCTCTCTCTGTCTCTGTCTCTATGTCTCTCTCTCTATGTCTGTCTCTCTCTCTCTCTCTCTGTCTCTGTCTCTATGTCTCTGTCTCTCTGTCTGTCTCTGTCTCTCTCTCTGTCTCTCTCTTGTTCTGCCTTCATTTTGCTCCCTCCTCCAACCAGCACACAGCCACAAACAAGTTGTTTTTCCCGGAGCTGATGATGGAAGTAGCTAAGAAGTGAACCATCTCGCTTCCTTCTCTTCTCTGTTTTAAGTTCCACATGCACAGTACCAATCGGGCACTAGCGAGAAAATGGCAGCGGGTAAAGAGAAAATTTACGAGCTGAAGCGCAAGCGAGCATTTCAATTATCCTGGAAACAGGAGTTTAGTTGGGTTGTGTTGGAGGTGGATGAATGTTACTTGACAATTAACCCTGAATGTGACAAATGGATAGCTTCAACCCTGTCTTCTGCTAAATGAAGGTGTATAATATGCTACAAATGAGCTTTTTCAAGTACATTTGAGAGGAAATATGTATGGGCACAACATATTAATCATGTTGTGGGATTCCTTGTACCCACAATGGGATGAATACATTATACACACACACACACACACACACACACACACACACACAGCAGAAATATAACCTGTTACTCACGCTTGCTTAATCATTTTTGATTTGTGGGATTTGGGGATAATGTTCTGCCATACGCTTCAAAACAAATTTCCTCAGACTTATTTGTCTTGGGGAAAATAACAGGTCAGATGAGAACAATGGCTTTCCTCCATTCTTTTATAAAGAAAGAAACGTATGCCAGAGGGAGGAATGTGAGCTATGAACTGATACAGATCCTTTCTGTATATAATCTGGTTTTAATGAGAAGCATGTATCAATGCTATTGATAGCTGAGGAAATACGAAGCTAAAAGATTGACTGATGCAGGTGAATGTCATCTGCTACGGGAAAACATGTTAGCTGCTCTCATGGCTGTGATTATGTTTATAGCCTGTGGGAGGGAATCACACTTTGGTTGTATAGGTAACGTGATAATAGAGTTCATTATACAAATAGCAGTAACCTTTTCTGTTGGTTTGGTAAATTATACCACACACTCGAGCATATAAATGCAGCACAACATAGGCGTGTTAAACCCATTAGCCTACTGTAACTGTGCCCCCCTGTTGTATGCTTGAAGCAGGAAATGAACCATATGTGAAACTATAATGACTGTTGTGGGTGTGTTGGTTGCACCCAGGGGAGCCAAGGGAGAAGAGGGGTTCATAGAAATATAGAAAATAATTTATAAAAGAATGTGCATGCTGAATTAAATAGCTTGAGAGCCGGAGCTCAAATCAAAGGCTCATCTGAAGCGTATCCCACCTGGGAAGCAAAACATCTTTTTATTTTTACTTTTGTTATTGATTTTCAAGACAAAAATAAAAGAAGCAAATAACAAGGCATATGAATAACATGGAGAAAAATACCAAAATAAAAATAATAAAATATAAATAAAACAAAGACAGGCAAAGATAATTATGGGGATTAAAAAGCACAACAGATATAGCAAAGGTATAAAAAAAAAAACATCCAATTGAGGCAAAAGAGTAAATATAAAAAAATGATAACCATGACAATAATAACAATGACAATAATAATAACAATAAAAATAACACTAATAATAATAATAATAATAATAATAATAACAATTGTCTCCTTTTTTCAAGTGCATTGAGAGGAGAGAGTTCTATTGAAAGTAGTCGTCCATTTATCAAGGAGGGGTGGCCATATCTTCAAGAAGGTATTATCTCTGTTGGCCAGCTTGTAACATAATCTCTCTAAATGTTGTATATTTCCCAGCACTGAGCCATTGCTGGAACAGAGGACTAACCTCTGACTTCCAATACTGTGGAATAAGGCATTTAGCCAGCAAAGTACATGGGGAAATGGCTTGCACTAAATACTTGTCAATAGACGGGTTCATCCCAAACAACTTTTAAAAGGAATAATCTTGTCTTTCAGTTGTCTCGACAACACTCCTTAGTGGCAACTGAGTAGGACGTTCAGGAAAATATTTACTCAAATGTAAGCTACAGTAAGCAACTCCTAGTGCACTTCATGTGACTCTGTAGCTCAAGAGAAGTTAGAAGTCAGCTCCTGTCGGTAGCTGCTGTTATAAGAAAAGATATAAGTGCTCCATCAATACAATATGCTGAAGGTATTTTTTGTAGCCTGAATCAGTAAATCTACACACTACATTAATTACAAACAGCTGTATTTATAGGAAGATTTTTTTAAAGTAAAATTCGTGCTCTGCTAGAATCTACCAAGGAAGTTCGATGTAAAGTTGACTTCATGCCACGTGTTCTGTTATCATCCATGTGACTGTACGCAGCTGTAATTTCTTCCAGCCTTCAACATGAACTGTTGAAATGTGTCTTTATAGCTCCACAGAGCCTGCACCAGTGGTAGTTCAAAGTCAAAGGCCAAACAGAAAAGAGATTTAAACGGGCCCAGGGGTAGAACTGAAAATATAAACAGACGAGATGAAAGTGCAATTAAACTGATAAATATTCTCTTGAATTTTTACTCGTTTTGATAAAGACATAATTGGATTAAAACCTACCAGATTTGATAAAGGCAGAGCCAGATTTGATCAAAATCACAAGAAACTTTACTTTATAAAAATCTTTTTTTTTGCTTTGCTGTTAATCATTTTTCTCTGCTGTGAGAATTTACAGCTTAATATGTGCATTGGTCAACGTGTCGCTGATTTAATGTCCAACCTGCTTTTTTAATGATAATAATTACATCGGTTTTAAATAATCGCGATCAAGAAATATGTTCTTTCTGCAGCTTTGTTGATGCCAAAACTAACAACATCAATAAAGCTGCAGAAAGTCCATCTCGCACTGTTGCAGACCAAAGCTCCTAAACCGCTTCTGTTACGAGGCCTCAGGGAACACGAAGTCAGAACAATCAACTCTGACTTTTCTCGATTAAGCTCTGATTGACACATTGGCGAATGTTAAATGATAACTGCTCACACCAGTGCAGAAGATGATTGATAAACAGTGAGCGGGAGTGATGAATGATGATGATGTTTAAGCTTAGTTCTGCTTTCATCAGATAATCGACTCATTCATCTTTTTACCTAAACAGGTCAAAATATAAGACATCTACTGCAAAAATGTTGGCATTTTAGTACAGCCTCGAATTATTTTATTATACTCCCTCAAGCTCTCATTCTTGTGTTCCCACCGAGGACTTAATTTCATCGCTGTATCTGCGCTCGTGTATATCTCTTAGCATCTTTTCTGCTCACTATAATTGAATTTTAGCCTAAGTATTAAATACAGCAACAGCAGTACAATATAATGCAATCTAATGTAATATCCAAACAATAAATACTACATCTGTGGAATCTAAAATGTTTCATATTTGTTGACACAGAGTCTGAGGTGTGGATTAAACTCGGTAAACTCAGTCCATCAGTGGATACGAAACATTCAGTACCGTCATGAAAAAGTGGAACAATATCATCACTGATTTTGAGAATCACTGCTTTTGGGGCGCTCTCTTGTGTTTTTTGATTTTAAACTTAAAGACACCATCATCCAAGTAACACTCTCACTACAGTCCCATGCACGCTGTTCAAACTATTGTTTGAAATCCAAAGCTTGACCAGCCGGCCCTGCCCAGTTACCATCACTTAGCTATGATTAGAGGTCTGCTTGGGGGAGGGGATTAGCGAGCGGTCAGATAGGACCTTCTAGTACTGAGATGAAGAACAGTTTGTACGGTAAGAGGCGTCTTTTTACATACCCTAACTCCAAAATACAACACCATCAGAGTTAATAATCAAAATGTATATAAAAAGGTCACACACGTCTTTAAAATGTCTTGCTCACAAGATGTCAAACTGCTGTGTCAAGCAGCAGAGTTGTATGACTCACCTGTCAAGTTTACTCTAAAGCACAAGGCATCACTTGTCTCATCTCCACTTCACAGACTCGCAGTGCCTTTAAAGTTAATGTACGAGCCTGACTGACTTGGGGCTACACAGCGGCAAAAAAAAAAAAAAATGCTGCTGATTTTAAATAATGAGTAAGAGAAGTTCATTTTTTTGGTGAAACTAAAAATCCTTAATCCGAGCACTCTTGATACTGTGTGGAGAAAGTTTGTGTTGCCTGTTAGGCTCTGTGTTTTCCTTTTTACTTAACTGGGAGGTGAAGTGCTTTAGACGGCTTAGGGTAATCGTCATCTTGTGCCTCGGGACGTCACACACAATTAGAGCATTCTGCTGCTTTGCTAAAAGCCAATTTGGGCTCCTCGGCTGAACACTAACAAGGGTCCCTCTCGAATAATGTGTATTCCTCCTTAGGTGAGGAAAACCCCAACGGTGCTGATTCTACAAGCACTTCTTTTGTTTGGTGAAACAGGGATTTATTGGGTACCATTCTGGTGTCAAAGGAGGCAAAAGTCTCACCTCCTCAAGGACTCTGGCGTCACACGAAACCATGAAAAGAAACTGTTCATTTAATGCTGTTAAAGGTCTTGATTTTTTAAAGTCCTGTGGATAATAAGTCAATAGATGTTTGTTCTCACACTAATAATGGATGCATCAAATGCAAGGGCAGAGGAGGTTTTTACTCTGTAGATAAGCTTATATCTGATTTCTTTTGCACTTAGAGCGGACAGTGTTAATTTCTGTCATGGGCGCGGGCTGTCATCTCATGGAAAGGTGCGAAAGCACCTCGAGAGCCTTTGAACGAGTGCCCTGCTGCCCTACTTTAACACTCCTATGTTGTTAATCTATTCGGCAGCTGAAAACGTACTGTCGGCAAGCAGATTGCAATCTATAGTCTGCAGTAAACACCACAGAGGAGGTCAGGGCAGGCCGGTGTAACATGGTATGAATTCCATTACTCGCCGTGCAGCACCAGGTGAGGGGGCCGAAGGTGGCGTTGCCTTGTGACACAGCTGGGATATGGGAGACGAGAATCACACGGTGATTTAATGTCAAGCACGTTGAAATGTTCATGTGGGAAAGTGGGATAAAATGTGACTGCCATCATAAGTGCAATACCGTATTAACAAAGGGAATTGGTCATCTCTTTTGGCCTCCGATAGAGAGGGTTGTTCTGTTCTTGCCGGGGGGAAATTGAAATGGGCTTGTTATGTCCTCTAGAGGAGGATTTTCTTGTTGGCAGGAGAGAGCACAGGGGAGGAAGTGAACTTGCTGTCATGACTTTTGAGTAGTTTTTGGATTTGGCCCAAGAGGGAAAGTTTCTTTCTGATTGACAATTTCTCCTAATCCTCTTTTTCTCTGTCAAAACAAGCAATTGTTTGCTTGCAGGTGGTTGATGAATGCCTCATTTGTTTAGAATCACAATAAATCAAACATTGTTACAGTGATTACAGCCAGTACCAACATTTATATAATCAAAACAGTCTCATTACATCAATACTACAATGGAGTGCATATTAAATGTAGTCGTATTTCATATTAACTGTTCATAATTACATAACAGCAAGCAGAATTCCCATAAATAATAGGATTATTTTCATTCATGGAGGTTGTGATAATGGTAATTATGCATCAGTGAGAGACTTTACGTATCCAGTGAGTCAATAGGTTAAACAACAAAAGATAAAAAAAGGAGGACATGTTGGTGACAATGTGGTTTCATGTCTTGCACCTCGTTTCCGCTGGTAAAAAGAAAAAGCAAACACATTCTTCCCTCTTGGTTGTTTTGTATATCCATCTGACATTTTCGGCACCGCATTTTTTATGCCCTATTTACTTGCTTTGTGCTCATTCTAACAGAGCTTCAAAGAGCTTAGCGCAGGCTGCCTGTAGCTACCTGCTCGAAACACAAACACCAGCTCCTCTTGCAGCACCAGGAGGGAGCAGCTCTTGTTTTCCTCTCTTAGAACTACACTTAGGTATTTTGGTGTCCCCTTAAATTAGTCGGTGCACTTTTCATCTTTTTAAAAACATTTTTTTTTTTTTATAAAATCCTGGTGAGGTGAGGGATTATGGATTCTTATCGGTGTATGAAGATCAAGGGGATTAGGGGTATAATCCCATTTGAACCCACATAGAGTTTTGGCAACCTTGTCTAATTCTGTTCAACTATGATCTGCCCACTGCCCCAAATGTTTACAGTGGCACAAAGCCAGATTATCAGTCTTTGACTCAAACCAGTTAGATTTGTTCATTTACCCTCATCCCCTTGTCAACCACAGAGATTCAACCATGGAAATCTGCCTGAAATCATTCTTTCATGCAGTGAAAATGATCCTATTTCTTGTCTTGTTGCACTCCACCATCCCAAATTATATGTTCTAATTTGCTTATCCCCAGGTGTGAAATTGTAAAAAAAGTAACAAAATTCGTAGCGTGGTTACACTGCAGTCATTTTGTCTGTTAGTAAAACACGCAGAGCCACCCTGCTGCAGTGTGAAAGAAAAAAAAAACTGATGTTCTTCTTCTTGGGTTCTCACTTATATTGTTGGGCAGATAACCTTCCCCCACTCTCATATGCGTGACACGTTGCAGCCTTGTTAAATATCAAGACCATTCCTCATCCTAATGACCTAATGTGAACGGCATCAACAATTGCTTCCTTCTCCCTCTTTGGACTTTAATCTCACCAACCTCCAACCACCTCTGCACTGATAGGTAATGGAGGAATACAGGCATTGTGAATCACCGTCTCACGACAGCAACTGCCTCTAGATGGGAAATTATAGAGGCCATACATTGAGTGTGAATATCCATAATAAAGTGTGTCATGCGCAATGATCTTTGAAGCTTGTTTTTTAGAGGAATACATGACTCGAATGTATTTTACGCAGAAAAAGAGATATTCTCATTGGTATTCTGCAGAACAGCCGTATCAGAAACTTTGGCCGCGCAATTGTAGTAATGATGAAATATGCTGCTTGATCTCTTTCCATTCAGTTGATCAAGCAGGGGATCTGTCAAAACAGCTGTGGCTAACTTTGTTTCAGTGTGAGCTAAGAGCATGACGGCACGTCTTCCTTTCATTTCTCTCCTACTACGAGGGCCCTGTTTCATTTCTGTCTCTCCTTGTTTGTTTTCTTTAGGGAGATTTGTTTGATCCTCTGGGTTTCTGTTGAGAAGGAGGGACAGCAGAGGAGGTAGCCTCACTGACATGATGATAATCTGACTGTAAATATTAAGCCCACTGAGATTTTTTTTTGTATGAGCCCATACACATCACAGACTGGCATTGGATTGGTCAGGCCCATATGGCACACTGTCTGCTGAGTGCCAAGGGAAGCCTGTAAGTGACTAGGTTCATTCTGGAGAATTGGGAATGGTGTAAAGTTTCATAGCTACTTGGCATGTTGTTAGTGCAGTCACTACTCACCTGCATTGCTCAAATAATGGAAGCCCTAATGCTTTTATTATGTTACATTAATCATTCACTGGAGGCACAGAAGCCATGGACGATAAAAGGCTGTCATCCGTCTTCTCTGAGCAAGTCCACCTTATCAAAACTCCACTCACCGTTCTGCACTTCACTCGCTGAATTTACTCGTCATTATTACTTCTGCACAATGATCTGTTCTTTACTATCGTTCCTCTTAACTGTACATTGCTTTAATTGAATTCTTACGTTCTTAATAATAGCATGAGTGCTCACATTTCTAGTCTCTAAACAGGACGTTGTTAATGCGCTCGGTCATCCGGCCCGAATAACCTCACTCCGTCCTGTGAGCAGATGGGAGGGTCCTGCCGCCTGAGACTAAAGTTATAAAATATTTAACTCTAACCAATCATATAGTTAATGTTTGATATTTAAATGTTCCTCTGATTTACTTTGTGGATGGCCACCACAAAGCTCCATGGCCCTGAACGTTGATGGCAGTTGAATGTGGTTACATCATGCAGAGGAAGCTAATCTATGATTTGATTCTTTTTAAAAACAAAACATGCATCAGTGCTTTGTAATTTGACATCATACAATAGACACCCTGTATTAAAGTATGGAAGTGTTGGATGAAATGTACCATGTACCAATGATTTTAATATTCTTGCAGCCTGCCCAGAAGTGTGGTTAAGCATGCTTTGGAGAGCATTACTTTGCTTAGTAAATATCATGCAATATAACTTTTAGACTGATATTTCTTGTGTTAAAGTGGAATTTCTTGCCTGATAGTGCGAGTAGAGGAACACTCAGAGGTTTAATGAGCTCTCGTTAACTTCCAATACTGTGAAAACTCAAGTGAACTTCTGTGAGAGTGACAATGATGCAGACTATCTACCTACTACCCAGCATGCATCGCGTGGTGTCAAGTAACTAATCTCAGTTGATATAAATAAACAGCCCATTTTATAAATCTCCTGCTCTCCTCTAACCTTCTGCCTCGCTCGCGAAGTGGTGCTACGTTATATCAACTGCAGTAGAGCTGCAGCGGTTAGTCGACTTATCGATTAGTCGATCGACAGAAAAATAATTGCCAACTGTTTTGATAATTGATTATTCGTTAGAGGAATTTTTCATGCAAAAATGTCCAAAAATGCTGTTTTCAGACTCTAAAATATGGAGATTTCCTGCTTCTCTTTGTTTTATATCATATTAAACTGAATATCCCATGAGGCAGGTAATATTCAAGCTAATATTTACTACTGTCAAATATCAAAGAATCAGAGCACAACATGTATCCTATTTGAGCAGCATTATGTTCTCTATAAAGTCTCTATAAACTCTATAAAGAACTAAAAGGAAAATAAAGAATATTTTTTTGGGCGGGAGCAGCTTAATACCAACATCTGTTGATGGTCAAGTCTAAACTTGCCCTTAATTATGAATGTGTCATGCTACATAATAAAAACTGACTTGATAACATGCATCCTTAATTACATAGCTGCAATATTCACACTTCCAAATGACGACGTTACGAAATGACATCATAGCATTCATTCATTCATAACACATCATTTGGCTTTGCTGGTTGATGACTCAACATTGTCCCATTGTGCAGACATCCCAACCAGAAGATACCATAATGCGCAGCCCTACGAGAAAAAAATTGAAGCAAAATACAGAAGAGAAAGAGACTAAAATAGTGACATTTTATGTTCCGCATTACACTGTATGTAGATAAGTATATACATGATGATGAAACTTGAATCCCGATGCTGTCGCATTGTTCTGTTGACATGACTTGGTTAGATGGGAATTGCCAGGCTGTTAAACATCACAAAACCAGCCTTATGCTGCTTGACTCTTGTAATTTGAATATTTAAATGTGTTGGGCAGCAGCAGAATCAGTGAAGACAAATATGAAAGACGTTTACACGACCAACTGATTAAAGCCCGTCAGTTACTCACAGCATCAGAGTGTAGCCCTTGTTCGCCAGCAGATAGTACAGCAGCGCATTTCACACACTTTCATCATCAAAGCGTTTTCCCAGTGAGGAACCATCAGTGAATGAGTGCCGAGTGAATGAGGCCTCTTGATGCGGGACACTTCATATCACCAGCAGTCACATTTCAGCACAGAAGCTGTTAGAACTAGCAGAGCAATCGTCAGTCTGGGCGGTAAAAGGGAACTCTTGTGGCTCAGATAAACGAAAGGAACTGTATTCATCCACTCGGTGTTTTTCTTGCTCTTCAACTTAACTAGTCAATGCCGCATTCAATAATGCATGGCTAATTTAAAAGACCATTGCCCTTTTGGTACCTGCTCTCGCCTCAGCAGCAGAGATTAGAGCAGGGTGGTGCGTCTTAACGTATCTGGAGCTGATATTTCGCCAATCACTGGATCTCATTTCCCATCTTGAAAGGAGCATCAGTCATTATCATGACCCGAAGGATATAACTTGACCTGTGGAGTGCGAAGGGTTTACTGGGCCCATCGGAGAGGGCTTTACTGGCTCTTTGAGGGGTCCTCAAACTGCATGGTGGCGGCTTGGAGTGAATCATCAATAATTCAAGGACAGTTAATTCACCTTGAGATGGAGCTAGGTTGTAGAGACTGAGGAATGGAGCGGGATGGTTTCATTTGACATTTTGCTTCATTAAATGCTGAAACTTTAAAAGTCCTCTTGCACGCGCTGGGGGGTAATGCAGCATTTCCAGTCGGATGCTTTTGATCAGTGGATTTTTATTAAGGTATTGATCAAAGTGGATCATCAGGGTTGCTTTTATGGAGCATTAAACTGGATGTATTATGAGCCTGGGAAACCTGAGAGAGGCCAGTAAAGGTTATTGGAAGCACCCTGTATCTCTTACAAACACTTCCTGCACATGCAAATATGCAGAAGGAAAACGCGTTGTATCTCTTAATAGGTCTCCTGGAATACCCAGTACTTTTTAAATAATGCATGCTTCTGCTGCTGTAGTCAAAGCCTGCCTCCATTTTTGCAGTATGGAGTCCAGCATTACTGCCAGTCAGATCAGCTGTCACAGCTTGATGAGGATCTGCAGCATGTCTGACCTTCTATTGGTTGCTCTCCAGCTAAGGCCACAGCAGGACTCCTGTGTAATTTCCTTCTTTATCTGGAAAGATGAGAGGAGTGTCAGCAGCTGGAGAGCCCCTGTATGATTGGAAAGTAGATATGCTGTCTTGCTCTGTGTTGAGTGGAATGGGCCTTCTTCGCAAAGCTTCGGTGGATGCAGAGAGTTGGGGGGAGATTGGATATCAAAAAAAAAATGTAATTTAAAAAAAGTACAGACAAAAAAAACATTTAGGTCAAACTCTGGAGCCACTCTGTCTCTATTTTTGTTATCGCCATTGGGTTGGCAAGCTACTGAAGAGATGAAGCGTATAAACACAGACACGCAGGGAACCTCTCTTGTGCTACGATGTCTTGATCATCTGCTGCAGCGGGAATCAGCGGATCAGAGGAGTTTTGTGTTCCAGCAGTTTTGTTCCACATTGTACAAAAAAATCTCAAGAGCCAGTATTTATAACTTGTTTTTAATTCAGTTACAGTGGTGAAACAAAAATAATGTGCTCATTAGAGCTGTCAGACTGTCACTCTAATGTCACATCCTGCAGTGTGTTATAGGATTAAAGCTGCAATTTTATGTAAAAATACATTCGCATAAATACAACCTTTTTGAAATGTTCAAGTGACATCAGCGAATGGAGCTTCATGCATATATTTCTTTAGAGCTAATTTTATTTGTATGCAGCAAATTATTTAAAGCAACTTTTTCCAAATGTTGTGTGAAACAGAGGTACGGCTAATGTTAAAATGTCCTGTGTCCTGACATTGTAAGTAATGTATTTAAATGTAACCAGAGGGCAGAGGTAACCTTTTGCATGATCAGCCTCAATGAAAAGTGTGACTGTAAAGAACGCATTATCTAAAATAACTTACAATCTTCACCTCTGTCAACCTCCATGAGAAATTTAGATCGTAGTTGTGTGCAGTTTACTACATTGCCTGACTTGTGGGCGTTGCACAATTCACGTAGAGCCTCTCAACAAAATAATAGTGGATCTTTAACATTGTGCTTCGAATAATGTTTGTTTTAAGAGTCAATGATTTGTATCTGTTTTCACAGTGGCATACCTGGGAAGAAATGTGGGACCATTATCTTGTCTGCTGAGGAGCTGGGGAACTGCAGAGTAAGTCTAAATGGTTGCTTGTGTATTTTGTAATTTGTTTTCAGTGTAGATGTCATAATAAATGTTTTGTAATGTTCACTGATCTAATTTGAAATGGGCCTTTTAAAAAATAGTACATTAAAATGCAATTGAACATATTCACTGTTTATGGCATATCACTGTGAAAGCTTCTGGGACACACTGTAGGGAAATGGTGCATGTTGTGTAAGCCGCAGAATGCATATAGCAATGTTCACAAACCTGCGGAAGTGAAGGGGCTGGTTTAATAGCCTTGACTTCAGTTTGATATATAGTGTCATAACTGCCTCATTAAACCAGCAGGATACGCCATGTCACTACGCAAAAGCGTTTGTCATTTTGGAAATTGTGTACATAGTGAAAATGCTATGAGTTTGAATAGCTATTTAATGAGCTCGCCTTTATTCCAATCACTTTTCCTCCGATGTGCTGTGTGTTAATCCATGAATCTTCGTTATTAAACTGTGTCCACTAATGCCCATTGGCTTTCTCTCTGCACTGCTAAATGAAGATAGTAAATAATCGCATTATACTGCAGCCAGTGCAGCAAAGTAGCAAGACTTATTGGCCAGAACAACCGGCCTCCCTTGGAGGCTATAAAGCAAACCATTGAGCTGCAACTACTGTATGAATGCTTTATGATATCCTAATGCATGTCAGCATCTAATGGTTCAAAGCTTTGTAACTTCCTGTCATACATGAGGTGTAAAAAGCACCTGGTTTCACAATAGTTGTACATGACTTCAAGGAAGGTTTGCTAATACCACCATTTATTTCCTGACAAATGAACCATCCCCAATTAGAGTGAAACAGATAAAGCACCCTCATAATAAAAACTGCCATGATAACCATTACTGATCTTGGTCTTGCTGGATTGAAGCAAGCACTGTTGTTGAAGTGCTGCTGTGAGTCATCAGGTGCAGTGGATCTGCAATGATAGAAGTAACCATAATCACTGCAAAGCACCACTCCAAGAAGCCGTTTTGTAATATAAATGCAAATGATCATTACTGCTACAAATGACAATTTCCTTTCTCCCAGACTCAATTAGAGGGACACAGACTTGACATGTCACTCCAGACTTGCCCTGTTTACACAGACTTTGACCCTGAATGGAGATACCTCTTGTTTGAGTACAGAGACAATGCATATTCTAGTTGAACATTGTGAACACCCTGTTGTCAGTACCAGTCCCACACCTGTGAATTATAGCACTTCCTACCTTCCATCTGGGTTGTGTTTATTCTATAATCCACCTGTGACCAATAAATGGCAGCAGCTGAGTTGCTTCGTCGCCTGAGGTAAACACTGCAACTCTTGTTTGGGGAAACTGAAATCAGCGGAGTGGGAATCGACTGGGGAAGTTCTGCGGGGGCTGTTAACCGAGAGGCGGATTGGCTCTCACCTTCGTGGTGGATTTGCCAGGTATCATTAGACAGAACAGCCTCTGCATGGATCAAAGGCTTCCTCTTGGCTGTCGCTAACTCTGGCACATACGACATGCTGAGCAGCGGCTGGCTCTCTCAGATCATCCTCACAGTCCAGCAGCAGCTCAGTAACATAAACCAGACAGCATTTTACATATGACAGCAGTTAAACGTTTTTTGTATTTCTGTGCGTTGGTTCAAATATGGTTTAGTTCATATGAAGATAGTTCTTGTCTTTCTCTCGAGTGAGGGAACAGTGTAGTCACAATAGACAAACAACCGAATGGAGCGATGCATGAAGCATAAGAAGGAAATTTGTTAATTTATGATTTGTGTAATCCTCTGGCTCATGATTTATTTCATGATTCACTACAGTCTGAGATCCTCAAGAGGTCATAAGTGTTATGCAACGTCATTTCAGGTAGTGTCTGCATTGCTCCGTATTCCTTTGAAAAACCAGTCCCACTTTCTGAAAGTGACGGCGCCCATCTCTATGGCACTAGTACTATGCAGAAATATCTTGGTGGAGCAGAGAAATGGAAAGAAAGATGCACACTGCGCTCGGTATCCCCCCGCTGCTCTTAAACCTCAGTGGCTGGAATGAATGTTCTGCCTTTTTTTCTCGCTTAATGAGGGACACTGCTGGCACCAAACTGTGGGTATGTGTTATCTGTGCCTAATGAAGGCTGAGGGCTCAAGGCTCTGTGTTTCCATGATAGTGTAATCGTAAAGGCTGTGTTAGAGTCAAGCAGCACAGTTATAGGAGGCCTCTATTTTTAAGGGCTTAGATAACTGACCTAAGCAAACATTAAATCCACAATACAGGCAACAATGGGGACTTGGCACATTCGATGTTCTTGTGAAAAGCCACTTTATTGGTGAGCTTGACACTCTTCAGGTACAAACTGCACAGCGGACAGCTCTACACTTATTTTAGTTCATGGGCCACACACAGCCCGATCGATTTCAAGTAGGTTGGACCAGTAAAGCCCTTGTAACCTACAAATAACAATGCTTCAAAATGTGTCCTTCTTTTAGTTTAAAGACGTACATTCTCAAAATGAACAGTCCATTTACTAAACAGATGATGACTTTGACTCAAAACAGACACGTTTCCTCAACCCTGCCAACAATTCATTTATCTTCTTTGTTCTCAGTCGTCTGAGTCATGAGTCTGATAGTGGCGCTGAATATTATGTTCCTTGAGCATTGAGATGTGCTGTGAACACACCAAGGACACTGGCATCTCATTTACCTCTGTGAAGAAATATGAACTGGTCCACTTTCCTTGGAAAACTCAACAGTCCATTTTTCTGCTTTATGACAAAGACATTTTCAACTGGCGGCTCCTGCATGAGCAGTAACCTACACTTGACAGTGATGTGTCATGTAGCCTGTACGTAAGCATGTGGGATCTGTATTAGCATAACCGGCATAGGGCCTGCTTATTAGAACAGCACAACCCCCAGTGGACACATAGGAATAGTAATGAATTTTATGGAAAATTTGGAATTAATGACACACTTCAATTGGTCCAGATTGGACCCTGTGGCTGGTCAGTCCTGGCGCTCGGGTCATATGTTTGACATCCCTGGCTGATCCGTATCCAGTTACACAAATTGGAAAAATTGCTCTCTACCTATATTATATAATTGGTACAAACACAGATAATAACAGACAGTGGGTAATGAAAATACAATAGATACACTAGATACAATAGGTGTATAATAGGGTAAAAGCAGCTCTTCTTTCTGTCTGTGCCCAATATGCCTCGTTATTGTCAATGCTGACTAATCTCTTGACCAGACGGAGACTATCTGCAACCAATAGCATGTTCATTGTCCTTTTAATGGCAGTGCACATTGAAATGCTGCCTACATGAGTATAGATATGGTAATACCAGCCTTTCTAATGTATCAGTAGTTGCTCTCACACCCTCCACATCCTTTTTGTACACAGCCCCCCCCCCTCCCCCCCATCCTCCATTTGCAGGTTTTAGAATCTAGTTCTGCGCCTCTCTTTGGTCTCTGACACTGTTCCTATGATTATATGCATCACAACAAAGCATTTTCAATTTGACAGCCCTTATCCCATCCACTGTTGCATGCAGGAGTTGCATAATAAATAAATGGTTATGAATGCATTTCCAGGTTTTGGAAACGAGTGCCCACTGTCTGGTTTTGCCCTCTCATATTAGGATTCTGTCAGCACTTTGCTTTTATTTGGTGCTTCAGTGCTTTTATATCTTGGCACACAACATGTTTAAACAAACGGCAGGCAAACAGAGGCAGAAGCATGGATTTACAATGTCCTTTACTTTTTTGTCTTTTCATTTCTCTGACTCTGTTTTATTCGTTGTCTGTAGGATTACGCCACCATGCAATTCTGTGCCAACAAACTAGATAAAAAGGACTTCTTTGGAAAGTCAGACCCTTTCATGGTCTTCTACAGAAGCAACGAGGATGGCACGTGAGTTTGTCTCTTGCTTCTGCTTCTCAGTGGGTATTTCACTTAAGCCTATGAAACACCGGTAGGAGGGTGTGGAGATCAAAGAGGAAGTAAACCAAGGTCGAGAGAATTAGATTGAAATCCCTTGAACTTCGCCACATAGTGTTGAATTCATGCAGGCAAAGCAAAGCATAGAGGGAATATTTTATTAATTGATTTTCTTTTTCTAAGAGATGTGTATTTTAGGATTTAAAATCCCTGTTGACCTGCGTCTCCAGGTTCACCATCTGCCACAAGACTGAAGTGGTGAAGAACACGCTGAACCCTATGTGGCAGCCCTTCTCCATCCCTGTCAGAGCACTCTGCAACGGAGACTATGAGAGGTAAGATAATTGATGATGTACGATAAAGTGCTCCGCGCACTCACACATACTCAGATCGAGTGTGATTTTCCACTGGAAATAAAAAACGCACAGTTTCAATATGCTGTGTACTTATTTCAAAATGGTTTGGTTGCGTCAAATTTAGACACCGCTGACTTTTCTACCGTTATTGTATCTGCTGCTGTAATGGAGAATTATTACAGGCCAGTTGTTGACTAAAAGCTAACTTGCCTGGCTGTTCATTAATTTGCCCACAACTGTCATTTCAGAGCATTTTAAGTTTGTGTTTGGCTGCTCCAGTTGCATCTCCAATCTTATCGGATTCTCTGTTTTGGCAGGAAAATAAAAAATAAGAGCGAGAGAAAGAAAGTGAAAGGTGTAGGGAGAGGGGCTGTACTCATCGTTTTATAGATGTTGACAGGTGGCTCGAACAACAGAGGAACCCGTGTGTGTGTGTGCGTGCGTGTGTGTGTGTGTGTCTGTGTGTGTGTGTCTGTGTGTGTGTGTGTTCTCAGACAGCCATGATAGTGTGTAGAAGCCGTCAAAGAACGTGTCAAACCTCGCCCTCTCCACCACGCTGGGTGTCAACCGAGGTTCTTCACTTCGATCCCGTCTCTGTTCACCTGCCTGGAGAAGCTAATTGGGTCAGACAGATGGAGTGGAAGCATGAAAGAAACCTGATTCCCTTTGAGGATTTTGATGGCAAGATTTAGGGGTCTCCCTGCAGTTTCTGTAAAATATCAAAAGTTTGCATTTTTTTTTTGACGTGCTCTCTTCCTAGACCTACACAGCAGAGCCACTACAAGTTTAATTCTACTTCTCTGCTAATCAAATTTTAAATTATGTTTGAAATATAATGGCTTTGAAATAATTGCAGTTGGCCTGGTTCTAAACCCAGAGTATGCGCAGCGAATCTGAGGCTTTTCTGCATTTCTTTGACTCCGGCATTTGTCAAATGCACAGGCCTTTGTACATTGTGGATAATGCAGACTTCACAGATTGAGCCACAGATCTGCAATAGATTTAATTTGCACAGAGCAGACATTAGTAAAATTACTCTACGGGAAAACCGAATATTAACATTTGATAGATTCTTCTATCGCAGAAACCTGTGAAAAGGGCAGACTACACATAGAACAAGAGGTGAAACTCGAGGATAGCTTTTACACGAAGCGCCAGGAGGTGAGGCAGAGTCCCAGGTCCCAGGATGGCCGATGCTCCAGTGCATGAAAGCCTCATGTTTTGCTCTTCATATTTGCTCTGTGCCTATCTTTACTTGTAAATCTAAGGCAGTAATGATCGTGTTTACTTCTTTTCCTGAATCACGTCTTTTGGCCTTTTGTTAATCTGTCAAATCTCATGTAATCGTCCAGCTTTCATAGCGATCAGAAAGTGAAAACTCTCCCATTTCCACTGACCGGATTAAGATTAATCCGGGAACTAATTATCTGTATCTGTATCTACATCTCCAGTAGATGTGATCGTGTCGTAGTGTTGCTCATGATCATTAGTTGCAAGAAAATTACATTAAAATAAATGGAAGTTGAGCTGACTCAGTAATCTGACTAACTGGCTGTGTTATATGTTGTTTCAGTATTTAAAGTGAGAAAACCGTTGCTTTGTCACAGATTCACAGTACAGGTCTTGCCTGTCTCTCTCTGCACTACACTACACGCACACGTTTGTTATGGGGAAATGCTTTAAGCGCATTCATGTGAGTTCAGGTCAGGGGCAGTTCTCCATCACCTTGCCTCCTCTTGGATGCAGAGACACTTGATTGACAGCAGCTGATTGAAGGAAGGGGGCCTGGCCACTGATCTTTCTATCAGATAAAAGAAAAAAGAGGAAGCGCTTTCCTCATTCTCAGTGAATTATCTCAGGCTTACTTATTTAGTTTCTCGCCTTCCAATTTATTTCGGGAACTTGCAAAATATGCTTCCTCCCAAGAGGTTAGTTATCTATCTCCGGCATGTGCAGGGAAATGCTTTACCCAAACTTCTGGCAACTCTATCAACGTCAAACTCTTTCTTCTGTGAGAAACACAAACTCACTAACACTTCATTAAAATCCCCGATGGCAGTTTACCAACCCAATCTGGAAATACCTTTTTTTCCCCCATCCTTTCTTTGGATGCAAGACTGGCAGGAATCAGACTGCGTGGATTTGTATTGGTCTCAGATGTATGGTAAAAGCTATTTTTTTGTCACCCTTATTAGCTCCTCAAAAAGATATTTGCATATTTTGCATGCAAGACACAGTCTCTCTTTGATAGATTTAATTCAGCCTTCATTAGTAATTAATGAGTTTGTACAGCCTTCTTTTTTTTACTGCATCATTTCAGAAAGGCTCTCTGGGAAATTTCCCAGGACATTGAGGCAGTGGCTCACGTGCCACAGAAATGTGCTCAACACTTTTTCCTCTGTTTTGATGTGTTTCACAGGACAATCAAAGTGGAGGTGTATGAC
Source organism: Bovichtus diacanthus (assembly GCA_943590825.1). Classification (NCBI taxonomy): domain Eukaryota; kingdom Metazoa; phylum Chordata; class Actinopteri; order Perciformes; family Bovichtidae; genus Bovichtus; species Bovichtus diacanthus. The sequence goes on from CALSBV010010214.1 coordinate 3,841,592, forward strand.
TGGGACAGAGACGGGAGGTAATGGATGCACACACAGACAGTAGTTCCAGTACATTCATAATAATAACACCTCCATAAATGACATTTTAACAATGTTTCCTGCTTGTTTGCTTGTATTCCTTTTTAATCTCTCAGGGTTGAACCTCCCGTATCTGAATGAACAGTGTGTCATGCAGTTTTTGTCTCTTTTTTCCAGCCACGATTTCATTGGCGAATTCACCACCAGCTACAAAGCACTATGTCGAGGTCAGAACCAGTTAAACGTCCACGAGGTGAGTGGAGATAAAGGCAGCCGGTATTGTTATCACCCTCTCTGTTTAATTATAGTTACACGTTTTATTTCGACTAATAGTTGACCTCAGTTTACATTATTTTTTAAATCATAGCACTGTGTCTGGAAAATTGTGGTTTTACATCTTGTTGTACGTCACTTATTCCTGCCGTTCCTCTTTGCTCTCTTTTAACTAGAGTAGAATACAGGTCTCAATGTAAACCTGAACTCCTTTAATATCTAATTCTGAAGGCCTGATATCTATTTCTGCATATAACATTTTTGTGCACCCATTACTTAATTTGTTGCAAGTCGAGTGAAGCACATGGAGCATCCTGCGAATGGACAGAATTGTGAGCCTATTACTGAAAGTGTGGGTGCAGCTTTATCACAAAAACAAGCCTACACGCTCCATTTCTGGGAACAAGTGTGAGAAACCAACTTCGATTTAAATCCAAATCAAAACGCCCTTTAGCTCAGCAAGGTCTTGTTATCCAAAGTTTAATGACTCTGTGTTTGTTTGAGCCAGAGTTGTGGCTATTTGAGATTAATAGCAAGCCTCCTCTCTCTCACCTCACCTTACACAGCATTAGGAATCTGAGAGGTTAAGTGGTGCATTTGTCCAGATGAGGAAGGGTGTTTCTGTGGGGAGAATACAAATGGGAACACAACAGTATTGCTGCTGATTACAGTTTCTTTGGATGGTCCTTGGAGGGTTAGTTTGGGTATTACTGTTCGGCACTGGGAGGCTACTATCGGTCCCTGCTCATTAAAACACTTGTCATTTTACATTAGCCTCTGAATTAGTCTTGGTGGTGGCTTAAGGAAAGAACAGGGCCAATGAAGAGTAAGAGGGTGGTGGGAAGATGCGGCTAGATAAGGAGAGACGAAGTGAGCGAGAGACAGGACAGAAATACTGAGTGGCATGCAGAGTTGCCCTTTCACACTGCTGATATGGCAGAAGAAGGTGCATCCATTACCCTTCACCAAACCTTTCTGTATTTTAATTAGACAACAAAACACAGCGATTTCTTCAATCACTATTTTTCAGGTCAGTAGCCTTGAATCAATTTCAAGATGTGGTCAAAAACAACAGGAAGCTACCTTTTCACCGTTGACAATTAAAGCACTTGAATAGGTCACCGGCTGCGGTGTTCGACTCTTTGCAGATTCCTGTGTACTCAACCTGACATGCAAACATTAGCTGCGTGAGTTGAGATGACAGCAGGCTAATGCCAACAGAGGTTGGTGTAATTGAGGGCGATGTCTGTGTGACATAATGTGAACCTGGCGGTGGCTGAGTGATGGCCGCTAGGAATGCACGGTGATATTAGCGCGTCATCGGTATCAGCAGATAACCCGCAAAAAACAAATTTATTGCTGTGGAGGTTTTATTTCAGGATTGTCTCGGGGACAGCATCATCCAAGCCTGTTAAAGTTGGAGGAATGTTTCCGTTTTGTTTGAACATGTTGCATACAAATAAATATGGCATGTTTTACACAAATATCTGCGTAAATCCAATATCATGAATTCCTAGTGGCCGCAGTGTTATAATGCATCATGTGTGTTGGAGAAGTTGAGAAGTAGCATCAGAAACCACAGAGGCAGAATGGAGGAGAAAGAGAGAAAATGGGACACCTTTTACTTTCATTTACTGCTCAGGTTCCTCCGGGCTTGAGCTTTATGCTTGTGTGCAGACCCATAAAGTGTTAGAGATTTTTTTGACCGTGATGGCTTACTGTGGCACACATGTTTTTTGCCTGCGGTCTCTAAATGTAACAATAATTTAAAGCATTAATCGCTCAAAATCCCCTCGCCTCCCTTATCTCCTTTTTATATTTGTGTATTTTTTTTGTGTTTGCCCACATGAGACATTATTCCACTCCGGTAAATTTGCACACCTTGTAATTCGCAATGAAACATAGTTATTATTCTGTTTATCACAAGTAAATGGTTGGGACAGAGATACGTGTTCCACCATTCCCAAGATTAGTAATGTGCATGTAAAATGTGCTGCACAGTGTAGGTTCTTATAAAAATCCCCCCGGATAATCAGTATCTTGCTGCGGGGCATGATCAATGCTATCTCAATTCTCACCTACTGCAGTTATTGGATTCAGTCCCTATGCTCCATTACCCTTACAGACATGGAATAGGAGGACAAAGATGTTTTTATTACTTGCCCAAGGGTGGATAAAAAGAATAGTGCTGCAAGTTTATGTTATCATCATATTTCTTTTCTATTCTTCCTTCAAACCAGGTGGTGAATGCCAAGAAGAAAATAAAGAAAAAGAGATACATCAACTCTGGGACGGTGAGGCTGAGTTCTGAGATAAGAGCAAACCTCCTGGTGCACTCACACCCCGGCCGTCCTTTGCTTTTGTATTCATCAGGAAGTTTCCTCTAAGTGGATTGCATGAGGCGGTTCAGCTCTGTTAAATGTTTTTGTTCCATTCTCAGTCTTGGGGCTTATGATCCAGACAGTGAATTTAAGTACATGGGAAAACATTCTTGTGACTTGAAACGGGGTGAATAACCTGCAACGAACAATGCATAAAGGAGCAATGCATAAAGGGATTTGTGCGTGTGTCCTTTTAGTGACGACTGGTGATGGATGTTTATAAATGAGCCAGAGCTTTTGTTACTGTCTGAGTAATTTGGCTTCTCTTGCTGTATGCGGTGTCTCTGTAATTAAAATCGGTGGCTAGTTATCCATCACGCCGATTATCCATCAGCGCACAGCCACACTGATGTTCACTCAGCGATTGTAATACTAATATGCTTCCCAGCGTCAAAATCATTCTGCGTGGATAAGTCATTTTGTGGGTGGTTAGCTCAGAGGTCAGTGTTAATGTGTAGATTGGTAGATTTAGTTTTCCTTTATTACGCAGCATGAGATAATCAGTTTGAACCTTTTTTCTTTTTTTTTCCCTCTCAGGTGTCCTTGCTGTCATTCAATGTGGAGTCAGAGCACACCTTCCTAGATTACATCAAAGGAGGGTGAGTCTAATGTTCGTCTGTTAATGATGTTGCTGTTTATATTTAAATTATTACCTTTGTGCCAGGCTCCTTAGGGCAATGACACAGAAAGTCTGACAACACTCAAAACATGTGTTATGCTTATTGTTTCACTGTGATGTGATGTCCGTGCAGAGTTTGACATTTTCACATTTATCTGCTGAAAAGGGAAAGTTTCTCTGTGCTCACCTCAAATCTGAGTGTCACGTGTCCGTACGAGTCACCACAACTAGTCTGGGAGCCAATCATGGTGCAGTATGTAACTTACACAAGTGTGACGTGGAAGCTTGAAACCCTCATTGCACACATTCTGTGAATGGGTAGAAGACATCTTGTGTCCCGCAGTTAAACTATTGAAATTAAGAATATTTGCATATATATGAAGGAGTAGATGTACATTTTGAGAATTCCCCACAAAGGGATGAAAAACTATATCGCACGCACATTATTATTCCAAGCAGAGTTCATTTATTTGTCTTAAAACACGTCTGGAGGGGATCTTTAATTACTTTGATCTAATTTAGAATTAATATGTCAGCTTTATAAGTGCACAGCTGTTACGTTTTGTTTTATTGGTGTGAAAAACTAATAAAGAGTTGGTCACCTCTGGCTTACTATAAAGGATACATTTAGCTGCATTACGTGGTCAATGTAGTCCATTCAAACTGAAAACATATCAGCACCATTCAAATGACAGAGAACTGACCACACGTTCAGGATCCACAACATGTAAGCTTCTCCATCCTTTGTGCCACATTTGTGTCATAATCACAAGTCTCCCACTTGCTCCGCACCTAATAACACAGAAGTGCCAGAAAACCAAACAAACATTGATGCCTCACATCAGCTTAACGCCGACATTAAATGTAAATAAACCCAAATTGAACTGATACGCTACATTGTCAGTGCACAGTATTATAATCGTCATACCACCAACTCTGCAATCATACAACCATCTTAATGATGTCTTTAACATGGGAAATCCATTCAATGTGACGTGAACTTGGCTTTAGACCATCCGAGTGGGACTTTGTGTGGTTTCCTTTACAAAATCCATCATGTCGTCTCTTGCTATATTCTAAGAAGCCAGTGTGGCTGAACAGAAACTCCCCTTTCAGCTTCGATGAAACATTGCGACACTAAGGGAATGAGAGTAAAAACCAGCACAAATTCGCAATAGCTGCGACCACGTACACGCATGCATCCACGCGTTCATGCATTCACAACCTCTCAGACACATGACGTCCATGTCAAATCTCTGCCTCCTGGGGCCAAAACTGTGGCTGCCAAAGGGTGGGGACATTTTTTGTGAAGAGGCCAACCAACAGAGCGAGCTATAGAGCTGCTGGTCACATCTAAAAACACTCATCATACATACACTGGCACATGTCATTGCTGTGACTCATACTGTACATAGAGATAAAGTGGTGGGAAATCATTGCTACGAGATTTGATACAGTAGATTTAAGTGCATCACTTCGACTCCCGTGACTCATCCTCTTTCCATTCCACCCTGCTGCCCATATTGCAGCATCCGTCCACATATGCTTCAGTGTTATTATTGACTGCGGTTACTCAGTGGCCTGGAAGTTTCCACATGCGAGTAAAGTGTTGCCTCAAAGGAGACGATGTTGTCCACATCCACGACTATAGTTTAAATGAATATGAATGACTGATAAAATATAGAGAAGATCTGAGAGCTTATTTAAGGGCGGGCACCCTGTTACATATGGAAATGCTTCTCATTGGATCGGTGGCTGCCCTGGTTCTAGTTTTCTGCTGCTTGGCCACTGATGGCTGAGTGTCCCAGATCTGTCCTGCTGGTCTCTCTCCAGCTCACACAAATGGACACTCATACACATACTCAGATGCACTCAACAGTTTTCGCCCTTAGCTTTACTACTTGTTCGCTTCTGATTTAGTTGCTCGTTGAAGGAAAATGGAGGGAGAAGGAAAATGACCGAACAAGAAGTACTTATACACTGTAGGTCCAAATCTAAACGTATCGCATTTACATTCATATTTCAGTTAATGGGGTTTTGTGATTTTTTGTTGGTACATCATAACATAGTCATTTCATATTCACAAATCCCCATAACACTTATCCAAGTTCTGTAGAACCAAAATGTGAGCACTGGGATTTAAAATAAGATAAAAAACTAATTGTCTGCAAATGTTTTAAGAGCACATTGTACCATTCTATCGGATTTTGCTTTCATATACGAATTGATTTTTTTTGAAAACTAAAACTGAATCTAAAGAAATATCACACCATAAAGAGTAGTGTGGAATTCTTTTCCTCGGATGGCAAAACCATGTTTCTCAAATAAAGGGGGACATTTCTGGCAGATGGCTTCACACCTAGCAAACAAAACAATTGCTTTACTGTAATATGCACAATACACCAAATCCAGCACTCCACAGAAAAAACCCTGGAAAGTCGGACGTGTTTCAAGCGCTCTTGTGGTTACTTGCGATGTATTTCCATTGAAGTAAATGTTTTAAGATGATATGAGATAAGCTTTTATTGATCCCCAGAGGGAAAATTCAGGAATAAGTAGTAATTACTACTGGAGTTATTCGACAGAAGGCTCGCCTTCTGCTCAATAGTAAACATTGATGGTTCCCCTGAGAGAGATTATTACCAGGAGAGCAACTTGGACTTAACAAGTGTGTAAACACGCGTAGGAAAATTGTAGGTTTCCCTGAATGGAAAGCAGTCAAGAAAAGTATTTCTGTGATAAATGTGCATCTTTTTAATTGTAAGGAAAGGTTCAACCTAAATCCTTCCCGAGAGCCACTTTAGTCTGGTGGTTGACAGGAATCTGATTGAGCTCTAATTCTGGTTATTATTAGAATACCTTAAATGAAATGCAGCACACATGTTACTTTCACCTTAATCTGATCTTAAAGGGCAGTCATGTGTTAATATGATGATGCTTAATGACAGTGCTGTAAAATCAGAATGGAATTGAACCTTTCAACAGTTAAAAGCTTGAATCAGATTTGCATCCATCATGTTAAATGAAAAGTGGCAATCTACACATGAAACAGTTTTAGGCTGAAATGAGAGCGAGATTACCACAATCATTAATGTGACCCAGCATGCGGAGTGAAGCATTATGTAGAGTGCTACTTCATATTTTTGCTACAGATATTTAGAGATGTTAAAAGCTCATCAGGTTATTTTGTGTGGTTTCAGTGCCGTGCTTGTGAGAGGGGCTGATGACGGAGACTATTACTTTAAAAACACTGATGGCAATTAAAAAAAAGAAAAAAAAGAAATGAAATCCCTAAAAGAAAAGCGCTCCGGCATCTGTGTTCTGATATTCTCTCTTGAGGTCGTTTAAATCATCATGAAAGACTCGCTGCAGACTCTGTGCCTTCTGTTGTCATATTCTCCCTAATGTTTTCTTTGAAAAGTGCTCTCAACAGTGAAAGTCCTTGTGTATTAAAAGTCTCATAAGGACGAGCGGAGATAGGAATTGCCTGGAAGATACTATCAAAAACATGACAGTTATGGGGCCTGCACGAAGGGTTAATATTACTTAGTCCTGTCTCTTTGTGCTATAAGTAAAGGCTGTCTCAGTCTCTACCTTGTTTTTTGTTTTTATGTTTTGATTGAGGCTCTTTCTTTACTTCCTGCAGAGAGCAATACACACTTTATATCTATTTGTTGGGTCCATTCGACTGCTGTCAAAATGAATTTGAGAATAATATATTGATGAGAATATTCTACATGGAAGAGATTTAGGGCGACATTCACTTTTACTCATTATGTTTGTTAATAAATTGAACTACACCCCCAGCAACCCTACATTTATAAAAAAAAAAAAAGAGAGAGAATCCCATCATTTGAGCTCAGATCATTATTAGTAAGTTTTGCTTCTTTGTGCGTTCAGACTCAACTGATAATTTGTCCTCTGTGATTTTCAATTTAACTTTCAATCTATTACCTCGAAATATAAAAGACTACTTGTTTCACTCCTTTTTTTAATTATTATTTTGCATGTTAATTAGATTTGTACTCACTTGCCAGTTTAATCGGTACAGATTTGTTACACTAATGCAACAGCCATGAAGGTTATACTATTCAGTTTTTGTTTGGCCCTTTTTAGAGAAGTGTTTATACCATATGTCATTCAGATGGTTCCAGGTTTTTTCCCCAGCAGAATGCCTCTGTGAGCTGAAACATTGATTCAAATAACTTAATATACCAAGATTGTATCTCATTTATGAGTGTGGCTTTCTGCTTCTTCCTTTGATATTTAAGTTATGAGCTGGAACATCTTTGTAGGCCATCCCATATCTCTCTTATATGTGTATTTAATTGGTCATATATATTGGTGCTATGGTAGCTAAGGGATTTGTGACACGACTGCAAAGATATAATTTCACTACGTCAAATCTCCACAATCATACATTTACCAAGTAAGAAAAGCACAATTAAAGCATTTAACAGATTCTCAGTTTGGAGCAGATTGCATGACAGACTGAGGAAGAAAAATAAACAAGATTTCTAGTGCTGGCAGTGGAGGGACACAACAATGAGTGTGCTGTTTAAATATATTATTATTATCATCCATGATGGGATCAAGATTAACTGTATCCATGGAAAATAAAACACCAGACTTAGAGTGTTTAACTGGAGAGAGTAGCTTCTGTTTTGGTCAATTAAAGTGGAAAACCTTCAGGCAACTTTGAAGTCTTTTTTTTATCTTTCTCGCCAGAGCCTATTCTCCACTGAACATTCATCAAGATAGGTCACATTATTTGTATAGCCCTTAATAACGGTTACTGTCTCAAAGGGCTTCACAATTCCCACATTATGAAATTAAACCACACACCCCCGTAACTCTAACCATTCAATGGAGGATGAGAAACTCTCAAAAGCTCATTAGAAACAAAAAGATTTGCCCCACTGGGACAGCCAAGCATGCAGTGCGGGCTGAATATGGACCAATGAAGATTAAAGGCATGTTTCCTCTCATCATAAGACGTGTGCTGTTTTAATTGGGGAGATGGCTTTCGAGAAACAATCTGCTCACGTTATCTTCACCAAAATAGAAATATTAGAGCAAACACATTTTCCAACAAATCACAAAAACACTTTTCTTTTTTTTCTAAACTGTAGCGAATCCTTTCGTGTCCCATTCTTACACTGACATCTTTGTGAGATGTCTTACTTAAATTGGAAATTGATGTGCAGTCGGACAGTTTCTGCTCATTGAAAGATTGCTCAAGTTGCAAAATATGGTTGAATCAGACTCGGATTTAATTGTATTCCGCAAAAACAAAATTTGCAATTCATGAGTTCTGCTGTTTGTCCAATGGATCGCTTAGTTTTGATTTGGCATCTACTGCTATGGGTGAAAGAGATGACTTTCCTTCAAATCATGCAACTGTATAAAAAGCAACTAGAAAAAAAAGTTGAACCTGAATGTCTGCCAACCCTGCAACAAGATGATGAGGAATATGAGCAGAATCCTGCATCAGGCTGTATACATCCGATCCAAAGACCAACAATGTTTCTTTCACTTTTCTTCTGCTGATTTCTCACCTTTTATAAATATTTACTTTACTGCTTCCTTCCTAACAGATGATAACTAACCGGTGCATTCTGAAGTGGAGGGGAAAAAAGCAATTTCTTCTCCAGACACACCATTACATCCCGACTGGTTTCACAGTGAATTGGTTTTTCATAAATTTTCATTAACGTTCAATTGGGGCAGAGATAAAGTCAAACAGAGGTAATTAAAGTCCAAAAGCCACATGCTGCTCTGACTCTGAGAGGCTAATGAAAGATTTATATTCTTTTCATCGCATGTCGAAATGTTTCTTTTTAAATTAAATCTGCGGTGTGATCGGCCGTGTAATGGCTTGTGCTGAGGCTCTGTTGTGTAGAAATCTTATTAAGGTTTAATAGTTTCATCCCAAAATATCTTGTTGTCCTGAACTAGGAGAAAGCGATGCGTTTTTTTTTGTTATTTTTTTTCATTTTATTGAGGTTTGCTCTGTGATCAGACTGCAGAGTGGTATTTTTACAGGAGTACACCATTTTATTGTATTTGCCTTCTTCTTACACTACCCCGTAATATTCACCGATTCTTGAAAATCGGGGGATATCTCTTCATTCCTCTGCCACTTTATATTTTACTGCATGCTTCGTGGTTTTGTTATCTGTTCACTTTGCAAAAATAGGTATTGATGTTAAAAGATTCTAGGTAGGATTTTTGCTGCGTTGCTATTTCAGTCTGACATCGGGCACTGTTGGTCCTGTTTACAGGGAGGCAGAGGCAGAACACTTCACTTTGGATTTATGTACGGCACTGTTTTGCCTGGGGAATCGATGCAACGGTATTTAGAGTCTTGCCACCGTAGACCTCCCTGACCTTTCTTTTACCACCACAAACAACCACTTTCATCCCCATCGCTTGTAGTTTCAGGTTGACTCTTAATATAGGCCTGCAACACATCTTTCTAGCGTTCAATTACGAACATCACCATCACCATCCAAGGAGCACGTAAACGCAGCAGTGGCTTTGGCGGAGGTCTGCGCTCTCCGAGTGCCATTTTACTCTTGTCCTTTTGTTTACCTCTCAGGCTGCACACAGGCTGACCTTATTGGTGGTGGTTGTTGGGGCTGTATTCTTAAAAGGAATACCTGCAGACTTTGCTCAGGTCTGGAAAATAACTTCTTTACGCACTGTTTTAGTCTTGCAGGTTAAATAAAATAAATAAATATGTATTAAAAAGAATATTTGGGTGGGAACACTTCTTGGACTCTAAACAAGTTTAGTTTGAGCAGCTCTTTGGATATGATGCACGTAGATGCAAACATCACAAACAAGATAAAATAAGTATCAGATCTCCATCAATGATACTATGACTAAGTAAGCTATCTGTAATACTATATAGTAAAACATATTACATTCTATAATGAAGAAAAAACAATACTGTATATTGTCTTGATTTTGTCCCACACTCTTGAAACCAAACCTACTCTTCCTGCATTTCATTAAAAGCACTGTGCCAATCGGCTCATTGATGTGCTCTGGGTCGGCCAATTTACAGCACATACTGATGAGACTGTAGGTGTACTGCAGCTGCATTCTTTGCCACACTGTTTCACATTACATTCAATATCCCAGCCATCCCTGATTGCCAAGACTGCAGGGATTTCACATTACAAAGACTCATGCCATATGGTGTTTGTCTAACTGGAAGGGGAAAGTCAATATGACACACCGATGCGTTTGTACCTATTTTAAAGTTTTGCAGTGATTCAAGGTGATGCATATGGTGGTTGAGGAGCTGTCATTTTAGCTGAGAACAAAACTGAGGGAAGAGGAGATGCTGAGCGAGTTAGTGATGATATAAAAGGACAGAGTACAGCCCACAGGGAATTATTGGACAGCCTGTTCTGAAGAATTTGTTCTGAATCGGGTTGTGTTGCCATTTGAAGGCTGGTGTCAGATTTATGAACTCCAGATCAAATGTAGGAACAGATGATGGTACATTATTTTGCCCATGGAGCAATACGTCACTCTAAGAAGAGTCTGACATTGAAGGATGACTGAAGAGTTGCCTGCGCTCAAGGACTATAGATTTGATGCAGGGATGAAAATAGTAACTCACGACCAGCCCCTGGTTCAAGACCTAGAAAAACAAACTGCAGCATCAGTCAACCTCAATCCATATTGATTTTTAAGTAATTTGTGAGCTCAGGATTTAAACAACTCCCCACAAGTGAAATAAAAAAAAATAAATTGAAAAAAATATTTGTGAAAGCCAAGCCAGTCAATGCGTGGTGGGAGATGTAACTCTTCCTGCAGCAAGTCACAGCAGAAAATACGGCTCGCCAGAATCTTTTCTCTAATAGAAAGGGGCACTGATGAGAATGCCCTGATTACTGAACCTGTTCATCCAGTGACTCTTCAACTACTGTACAGAGTGGGATAGATACAGTAGATGGCAGGATGGAGAAAACCCTCTATTCACAACCCTAGATATGCTGCACCTTATGCACGGTGCAGCTGTTAGACCACAGCTCACAAAGGTTTCACTGGTTTTCCAGGAAAACATTGGTCATATTGTAGATGCCTAATGACAATATCTCATAGATATAGAGAAATAATATCAAATTATCAACCCTAACACCAGACAAGTGCATCGATATTAGATAATTCTGCAAAAACACGGAATGTGTTCAATGACAGAATATTCTGGTTATGACAAGTAAACTATGCTTATTTTAGTTGGTGGTTGTTGATTTATTGATTAATTGTTCGAGCGCTGCTATGTTTTAGGTACGTTTATTGTAAATTTGTACAATCTGTTTGGTGTTTTGCATATTAATGTCTGCTTTTTCTTGTTACCTGCAGCAAGGAGGCTATGTTTTTAGTTGGGTTTCTTGGTTAGTTTGTCAGCAGGATTACGGAAAAACTATTGTCCCGATGTTTATGAGCTTGGTGGAAGGTGTAGCATGGGGACCCATTAAGTTCTGGAGCAGAGCCGAATCACTGGGTTGATACACGCATTATGTTTTGCTTATGGAAACGGCCTTGTTGAGTGTGCTTCTAGTTATACTTTGTGTTTATTTTTTATATATATTATTTTTAAAGGATTGTGAGTGGGTTTAGGACAGTAATGCTATAGATGAGACTCTGGTCAATGTACTCGTCCTTATAAACATTGAGATATAAAACGTAATGGACCATGTAGTTACCCACCCTTACTGCAGAGTGTAGCAGCTACTGTCTGAGGATGAACTTCTAGGTGATGCTCTGATGATGGACTGTAATTGGCAGTTTGACTGACGGTTACAGTCCGACTACTTCTACTGTCCTGCACTCTGCCTTAACCCTAACTCACCACTTTGCTCTTCTAGCCAAACATTCAAAACTAACCATAGAAATCAGCAGAGACTTTCAAATTGAGGCAGCATGCCATTGTAGCAATTCCCCTTTGTCAGCTGAGCGGTCAGCTCAATGCTGATTAATGAGCTGGGGTCATAGACTCCCAGGAGGAAGTCGCCATTATCTCTGATACTGCGCTGGTGGGAATTTCTGAATGGAGGGAAAGTCAGGAAAGGCAATCACTGTTAATCACAATGAAAGAGCACACACTTTGATCTAAGCTCCCCTTCCCTTCCTCCTTTGTCTCACTGGGGAAATGGACAAATCCAGCAGAGACTAGTTAGGCCATGTTTAGCTTTTTTTATCATGGTTTTGGATATCCTTACGGGCTCATGAATAAAACATAACCAGCGGTTTTTAAACATTTTGCGAGGCTGCTTTTTTTCATATTGACCCAGGTAATAGGAAACCTCATATTTTCCCTTGATCATACAATTACAACTGTGTGGATTGAGAACAATAATGTTGAATAAAAATGGTCATAAAGATAATGATGTTACTATAATGGACGATTGGGTGCACGGGATACAGGATTGTGTAAATGTTCATATTTCTTTACATTACATTAGATTTAACTGAATTATTTTGTCCAAACCACGAGGTAAACAGTCAGGCTAATGAGGAAGTGGGATTCTCTTTTCTTAACAGCTCTCGTGCCGTGTTAACAATCATATCTTTCCTCAGTGGTATGTTCAGTCCAATCATTAATCCAGCTGCATTATGTCCCCGTTTGTGTTATTGCCCTTTATTAGCTTTTCTAGGTTTTTTGTAGGTTGTGTTTGTGGGTTCGACTCTGCCGCTGTTCTGTTAAATCTTTAACTCAAGTGTTATTTAAAGATCAAAACGGCACTTTGGATGCTGTTTGACCAAAAAAAATCTATGCTCTCTCTGTTTCGTGAAATTGAATAATAAAAAACCTGATTAAATCCAATGTTGCCCAGACAATAAAAGTGTATTATTCACTGTTTTTGGTTTAGTTTTGTCACACCTTCTCACAGATGAGAGGTAGAGCAGACAGTACAGTGAAACCAGGGAGAGCCTCATTAAACCGCAGCGCTGAGTTCTTCTGCCTCTCTTTTGTTAACAGCGCCCTTTCCCCCATTCATCTGTTTCAGGACTCAGATTCACTTCACAGTGGCCATTGATTTCACTGCATCAAACGGTGAGTATTTTCACCCTGTTCTGCTTCCATTTGTCATCTGATGTACGAGTAAGGCGTTCTCCATGAATCAAAGAGGGGGCTGGAGTTTTCACCCTGCTTGTTATATTCCATCTTTTCTACATTTACACAGCAAAAGGGATTATAAACTGTGTTCAGAAAAGGTAACACATTTAGTGGAGGTACAAAGCAAACAATAAGGTGTATATTCAAGGCCACAATATGCATAATACATACTGTAGTTAAATAAGATGACATGGTATGTTCACGTAAATGTAGAGATGCACAACACAAAATAATCAATTAAACAGTTTAAGTTAAATTTAAATAAATGCAAAGATGATATAACATTTACAAATGTCTCCATGCTCCCTCTGTGATCCTCCACCTAATGATTTGCCCCAACTCTAAAACCCTAAGATCACACCCTGTCATAACAAAGGAGAATCTCTGAAAGTATCATATATATATATATATATATATATATCTATGTTTTTTTTGTCCAAATAGTCAGTGATGGAATATAACATGTAAGAACATTTAAACTATTACTGTACATAAGTACAATTTGCAGGTACTTGTACTTTCCTTCAGAATTTCTACTCTATATATGTTATATACTGTATATATTTACCTTTATACTTCTATTCCACTACATCTCCAAACATTTAAATCAGATCATTCTGAAGGTATTTTATTCTCTCTGCTTTCACTGCTCGTAATATTTTGGCTGTTACTGATTTACCAATATCTATCCAGAGGTGTTTTTCCAATGTCACTAATTTCAAAAAGGGAAAATATAAAAACATAAACATTGAATTCCATTATTGTTAATAGTCCCACGCCCCCACCTCTTTGTCAGAACATCCAATTTAGTCTTGGCTCACTCGCGTTGCTCCAGTTGTCAGTTCGGCCTCAGTCTGATGGTTTGCATCACTGACTCTGACTTCTCTTGTCTTGGAAGGAAATCCGTCCCAGTCCACTTCACTGCATTACATGAACCCGTACCAGATGAATGCCTATGCCATGGCTCTGAAAGCCGTGGGAGAGATAATCCAGGACTATGACAGTGATAAGATGTTCCCTGCTCTGGGATTCGGTGCTAAGCTGCCCCCTGATGGAAGGGTCTCCCATGAGTTCCCTCTGGTGAGTAAACTACTGGGTTATTTCCATAGACTGTATACAGTATAAGAAGTAAACCTTGGTTTGTAGACTACCGTTTTGAAGCCTCAGGTTTCACATTTTAACTGTCGCCATCTTTTTTTTTTGGAACCAGAAGTGACACGAGAGGGTGTAGCTAAGTACAACCGAATGCTGAGCAAGATATTTTTAGGCAAACAAAATGTTACAATAAACTTTCATGAACTGAAAACACACTGAAACAGGGTCGTGGTAGCAACCTGTCAATCAGAAGGTAGCCAAGTCCTAAAGCATACTCTGCCTCGAAGCTAAAGATTGAGACCAAAAACTCATTAGGAAAAGGTTTGCTAAGTTAATGAATCCAGTGAGATTTTTCTCATAGACTTCTGTACAATCGTACTTCTTTTTGTAACCAGTGGAGTTATCCCCTGCTGGCCTTTAGAAAGACAATGCAGCTTTAAGGCCCGTCTGCATTGGCTTTACTTTTCAGAACTGGAGGTTGCCGCTTGGTTATTTCACTCGGGTTGTAATTCAGCATCAGAATTGTTCATAAAGTTCATCAGACTCTATGTTAAATTAATTTGACCCTCCCAGTGGAGCTTATCTTTGAGTGTGAGTACTCATTTGTGTATTTATGCTCATGTATGGATAACGTGCACTATGGATGTGTGCATTTTGAGATGAATACTGCTACACCTCAGAAATGCATAATTCAGAGTGAATTTCATTTACCTTTTATAGTGCAAATTAGGTTCTGTAAGGCTGAAGAATCTTCTTAAATCAATTTGGCTTCTCTCTGCCAGTTAATGCACTCTGGCTGCTGCATAGTACAGCCTAATGAGGAGTCTGTCTACTGGGTAATGTCTGCATCACTCCATGTTTCCATTAAAATTTGCAAATTAAGATTCATTTCACCATATAATTAAAGCCTCATTCTTTCATGCTTTAGTCTTGTAAGTGGGTTTGAAAGTTAAGTTAGAGTCGTGGGTGAAATTTTTGTTATGTACGATATGTCTGGTTAGAAATGTGCCTTGTAGCAAAGGAAGCAAACTGATGAAGCAGAGTTTGACAAGCACGTCTCTGGGAGCAAATAATGTTTTGAAAATGTCATTCAGTCCGAAAAGATGAACTCCACATTACTCCATCTTTTATGGCGTAAAAGCACTACTGCACAGACCTCTGTGTAAGTGATGCGCAGTTAGTGATTATCAATTGTCGACTACTTTTAAAGATGCATTGTGGGATAATCTGACACTATACAAAGAGTATAATAACTTGACATTCAGAAAACACTACAAAGTCCTGTACAATATAGAGCCAACATATCCAGTCTTTGTGCTTTCTAAGGCTAAACATGAATGCAAAGAGATTCAATTCATATCAATCTTATATGAATATTATATTATTGTAAACAAGCGAGTTTCTTAATATGTTTCCGCCTGGTATTAAGTTACTGTTTGAATTTTCCCAGACAGATTGTGGAACTGCTGAAACACCATCTACTATTAACTGTTATGTCCAGCCCAGTTGTGTTTCATTCTGACCCTGATTCTACCGTTCATGTTTGGTTTTTGTTTTTCCTCAGAATGGCAACATTGAGAACCCGTACTGTAACGGCATGGGGGGGATTCTCGAAGCTTACCATCAAAGCCTTAAGACGGTTCAGCTCTATGGACCCACCAACTTTGCTCCTGTCGTGAATCATGTGGCAAGGTACAAGAACACATTGCTGTCCCAGTGAACATCACAGAGCACAGATGTCCTTTCTTTGAAAGTCAATCTGTGAAAAAAAAGACACGTTGTCAGAGGTATTAAGACAGTGAGTGATGGTTTCTCTCTGAATTGAGCAGAACTAAGGAAGGGAAAATAAACAACCGGCTGCCAAGCTGAGATGAATAGAAATGGTAATCAGGCATATGTGTGTCTAGATACTTTAGAGTGCAGGTGCTATATTGCTTTAAAGATGTCTAGTGTGGTGGGGGGCTGCATCGCATGATTTGTTGAAAATGGTTTTCTCAAGATTGAAACGGTAGTGAAAGAATAGCAAGGCACAGGTGTACACTGCCGCAGCCCAACCTGTGTTTTAATAATGGACTCTCAAACTCGAGCAAGGATTTATCTCTCAGTTATGATGACTCATGACTTTGCTTGGACTTGAATATTAATGACCCGGGTTTGTGCACTGCAGACCTGAGCTTGGATTTTAGATTAGATATTCAGCATTTACCTGAATTTCTGCTTTGTTTACAACTACCCCACGAGCAGGGCCCCAGGGCTGCACCTTTTCAAGGCCCTCCTCGAAGCACCATCACGACTCAACTATTGCCCCGTCCAACCTGCACCAACACCAGCCATGCTTCATTTGCATACAGTAATGCGTAAACAATCTTTTGAGACTGCAGTTTAATTTTATGACCAAGTCATACAATCATTATCGGGGGTGCAAAGTCATCAATGGTGAAAGAGTTGACACAGATGGGACCTCCCCAGGGGGATCCAGGGGCATGCTCCCCCCCGGAATAAATTATAGAGATAAAATGTGGATTTACAGTCTATTTTAGCATGAGGATTTTTTTTATAGCTATAGGGACTCGTTTATCAATGTACATATTTCGTCAACAATTATAACACTTCCTTATGAAGACATATTTTATATTAAACTGTGTCGTATACTGTCATTTATTATGTGTTTATACACCTGCCTCAATTTATGGGTGTCGACGGGAGGACAAAAACATGAATAATCTGTGTTATAAACCTGTTATGTTTTTTCTTTTTACGTCATTATCCACATAGACACAAAAGAATGACACCAAAAGAAAAAACAAGTGATTTAAAGTAATACAAAATAATTAATAAATCAAACTCTTTACCTAAAGGGTGCAGTGAAATTCAAATACTTAAGATTATTCACAAAGCTGCATTCAGAACAAGTGAATTAGGTCATCCAGCAAATCAATGATAGAAAGATTAAAATGGCTCTTTACTTTACGAGAACAGATCTTAACATTAGACATTGAGCAGAACAAAAAAACCTTTGAATAATATTTTCTACTGACACATTTTTATAACATATAAAACCCACGGAAATCCAAACGCACGCTAAACACACACACCCTTGCGTTCGCACACACACACACCCGAGGGGAGGGATTCAAGTAGCGAGAAGAAGTTCATCTTGACCACGTGTCAAACACACAAAAGCTCTTACGATACATATCATCCACATACATATACGATTGTTAAATGCAACACGAAAGAAAGAGCAAACCCAAACCATCTATGAACACAGAACATGCCACTCTCTGCCAAATATAGACTCTCCATTATACGATATAATATATGTTAATGTCTCTAGTGAGTGTGGCCCACGGTGTTGCACGGCAGAGGAGTCTTTAACCTCCTAAACACCAGTCATCGCTCTTGCCTTTGTCACTCACTGGTCACACTCTTGGAATAAAATGCCAGCGGCTCAAAATGAAATTTACCACTTTGAAAGCAAGAGTAAGTGCTGACCTCCGACCTGTCCTTGGCTCCTACAATGATCTGTCATGTTCTCCCCTCCTCTCGCTCATCAACTGTGTTCAATCAAGTGCTAGGCAATCAATAATGCTCTGAAAGAATAAGACTGCAGCACTTGCATAAACAGTTTAATAAATTATTCATAGAGCAGCCAGCCATGGGCGATTTGAAACTAGGCCGCACTCACTGTGTGTCTCTGATGGGTTTCATAATAATGTCTGTATAGATCTCAGACATGAAGAGCTATACAATATATTTCACTTTGGTACATGTCTATATTAAGCTTTTGTGTCACACGGTGAGCAAGATTTTTTCTTTTTTAATCTCTGACACACTGGTTGCTGCTCTGCTGCATTTGGACTTTCTCTGTGTTGGTGGTTGTTCACTCCAATCCCAGAGCTTTATATAAATCCATGAACATGTTGTCGTTTTTTTTTAAACTTGGCTTTACTTTAACATGGTCTGTGTGGCACCGTCTTTACCCACTCTGTGCTGATGATCTCTCTGCTTCAGTTATGCAGCAGCTGTGCAGGACGGGTCCCAGTACTTTGTTCTGCTCATCATCACTGATGGCGTCATATCAGACATGGCTCAGACCAAGGAGGCCATAGTGAATGTAAGTGCTGCTCCAACACTACCCGGAGGACATTCACCTCTCTCTGTCTGTCTCTCTCTCTCTCTCTGTCTCTCTCTCTCTCCCTCTCTCTCTCTCTGTCTGTCTGTCTGTCTCTCTCTCTCTGTCTCTCTCTCTCCCTCTCTCTGTCTCTCTGTCTCTCTCTCTCCCTCTCTTTCTCTCTCTGTCTCTCTCTCTCTCTCTCTCTCTCTCTCTCTCTCTCTCTCTCTCTCT